>VYZX01000028.1:1453-150088 GCA_013401335.1 Brachypteracias leptosomus
CAAACCTTAAACCACAACAGTAACCAGGCATGATTTCCACATGATGCTGAGACAGAAGGAAGCATATGAGGATTGTTCTCTTCTGCCGCCCTCCCAGGATGGTTGCTTATTTTGGGAGGCTTTCTCTGTGTTTGCAGAGTCCATGCCTGCTTTTTCTGGTGGCAGAACTTTTTAGTTTATTTTTCTCCTATGTCTGCTTGTCTGTTCATGCTTCTAGAGGTAGTGTGGGGTTTCAAGTCCTTGGAAATCCTGCTTTTTAAATGCAAGCCCAAGTATCTGGGAACCTCCAGCATTTTACTGCAGCTACTTCAAAACACAGCCGAAAAACAGACAGACAGTGTGACCTGGTGGGAGATGGTCCCAGCCTTGGAGGAGTTGTGGGGGTTGAGTGAGGCTATCTCATGTCAGCAAGGGTCTGTCTAAAACCATCAAAATCACTGACTCCCCTGGTGAAACTTTCTTACAAACATGTGGGACAGAGGCAGGAGTGATAGCGAGGCTATTCCCTCATTCCCCACTTTGCCACCACAAGCAATAGCAAAGAGGTCAGTAGGTTTTTCATGGGCTAGGGGGAGGATGAATCCCTGGAGCACAAAGGAGTATCTCCAAAGGATAGCAGTGAGCTGCTTCTGTGTGGAACAGATGCTGTAACATATCCCTGTGTGTTTGCAAAGGAGGGGGAGTGGTGGGGAGTCTCCCAGTCCCATCCATTCCTCTCTCCCACATCCCTCTTAAGGATTTTGCTGCTCTGGGCCAGGTAGTGCGGCTGTATGGCTGTGCAAACTGCTTGGTGGGCTGAGGAAACTGAAATCTCTAGAACCGCTAGCTGAGGAGCCCCATATGGCTGCAGATGCTCTGAGATTTCTCTCTGGGTGACCAAGGCTGCTCATACACTATGTGTTTCCCAAGTGCAACTCCTTACTAGCTCTGGAGGCTGGCTCCTCACAGCAGTACAGCTGTAAGGGGGTTTATGGGAACATGATCTCTGGGGACCACATGTTTTTGCATGTGTTCGAGGATGAGCAAAAATGTATAAAGAGTCTAAAAATGCCCTTTCAGGAGCCTCTGAACTCTAAGAAGTACTCCCTACTTTGCCAAGGTGGGAGATGATGGCAGTTCCAACAGCAGTTGCCTGAAGGCCTCAGGTGAGTCAGAATCCCTCAACTGGGAGCCTAGGACAATCTGTGGAGTCAGTGAAATGATGGGTTACCTGCTGAGGTAATTGCTTGGGCAAAAGCAATTTAGGATGAACAGAGACTGTTGCTTGACCACAGTGCTTGCTTCGCTCATGGAGCAGCTCTTTCCTGGTGGCTTCAAGAGATCCTTTAGGGGCTAGTGCATGTGGCCACATGCGGATGCAGGACTCCTGTCTTCACAAGCAGACAAGTATAGCATGACTACACTATTGTCAGTGTTCACCCTTTCCATGAGGACTTCCCACTTGCTATTTCCTCCTTGTCCCTGGGCATCTCCCTAGCAGGGCCAACCTATGTGCAGAAACGGAGAGAAAACAACTGGGTGCCTGCAAGGCAGCAGGTGAGACCTTCCTCTAGGGCAGCTGGGCAGCTGTGTCACTGACAGGCAGGGCTGTTCACCAGCTCCTGCCCTTACCAGAGTATTGCTTGCAACTCACACCCTTTCCTTGCCCTAACAAGTCAGGACAGGGCTGGGGGAGCTGCTGGTGAGGAGCAGCATGAGCGTGCCCTGCTGCGGCTGGTGTGCCCGCTGTCCTGTCTGCTGAGTGTTAGTGCAGGCAGAGGTTGGAGGACTGAGCCAGGGCAGTGGGCAGCCATTGGGTTTGCCTCTAGCACTTGCCTCCTTTCCTGAGCCTTCCTGCTTGTCCTACTCGGCCTTTCCCCAGGGCTAAGCCCGAGCCTTTGTTAAGAGAGCAAGGCAAGGGATTTGGTATGTATTTAGGGGCTTGCACACAGGCTTTGAATGGCAGCATCTGGATATTTGGAGTAGCTTTTATTTGCTATTCCCTTGAAGGACATAGCCCAATATAAATGAAGGCACTAGAGGAGACCGTAGTTATTTTTGCTGATGCGTGGCCAGTGGGCCGACTTTGTTTTGGCGTCTCCCAGAACACACTTAGCAGGAGACGTGCTTTTGAAGTAGGGGCTTCCCCGGGGCAGCACGGGTAGTGGGGCCGGGGCATGGTGCCCGCCTGGCCCCACGGCGCACGGCAGCCCGGCCCAGGCAGCCGCCGCTGCTACCGCGGGGAGGAGCCGGAGGACCGGCGGTGGGAGACGGCCGGCAGCAGCATCAGCCTGCGGGGCTTCGCCCACAGAGCCCGCCTCAGCGGGGCTGCCGGCCCATGGCCGTCCCTACAGGAACACCTTTGGATGTCACCATCTCTTCCCCTCTCCTTTCTCTGCGCAGTGGAGGCTTCTCTCTTTGCTGTCCCAAGGGCTTGCCTGCTCAGTGTCCCTTGCTAGCAGTGGCACAGGGCCGTCTCCCGGAGTTAGAGGGCATGGGATGAAGGGGTGGGAGTTTGCCTTGTCTATTTGCCGGCAAGGCAGCCCATGAGACCTGCTCCAGGGTCCCTTTCTCTCGGCCAGCCTTTGTGGGAGTAAACTGCAGCCACATTTCAGCCGATAGATGGGGAACGTGTTTGCTCCTCTCCTTGGAGCTCTCATGATGGGCCAGTTTACAGAGATGTGGTTTGGTATGAGGCAGGGTTTATTGTCTTTTCTCAGCTAATTCCTGGAGGGCACTGAGTATCCAGAGCTGTAAGGGCAGGTCCCATGTTCCCAGGTGGAGTGGCAGCCGAACACAGCCAAGGGCATACCTGAAAGAGGCTACATGTGCCCTTTGGTCCTCAAACTTGCTCAGTGTCTTGGCCATGCTGGCTGCTTTCACACACTACCTCGTGCTGCTGTCCCCAGCTCTCACCCTGGCCAGTGGGGCACCAGTCTCTGCCAGTGGAAAGAGATAGTGTTTTGTTCTCTGATTTGCTCCCGCCCAGTGGCTGATCACACACACACAGGGCTCTTTCAGAATGGGGAGAGGAGGGTGATGGCATCTGGGAACCCAGAGAACAAAGAGCTCCGTTGATGCTGGTTGCAGCCCCATGGGTTTCTGTGAGCCAGGACAAGGCTGGGGTGCAGGCATAGCTGTGCACTGAGCTGGGGCAGCAGCAGTGCATGAGCTAAACCTCCCCTGGCTGGGCTGCATGAGAAGTCTTGCTACCTGCCTGGAGGGAGCTGAAGCTGGAGGAGGGAGGAAAGAATGGGATTTGGGCTAGAGGCTCATTTAGGAAGAGCACCAAGTGTCCTGGTTGTGGGTAGATAACAGCCTGCTGCTCATGGGCACCTAGCTGTGCCTGAAATCTACCTCTTGGGCAGATTTGCTGCAAACAGGAGCAGTGCTGGGATTTGAGCATGGGGCTTGGAGCTTTCCTCCATGATCTTACTCCCTGGAGACTCCTGAGCACAGCTCCTAGGAGGAATTTGCAAGAGAAGCAGCATTCAAGCTGATAATTTTTGAGTAGTTGCTGTGCAAATGTGTATCTAAGGGCAGTGTTCATCTGATCAGAGGCAGAAAGACACCAGCCAATGACCTCCCCATGCACCAGCACTGTGCAAACTGTTAATGACCCTGTGGCAAATGGCACGCACCCACCCACAGAGTGTGCCGACAGGACATGCGGGTCCCTGCCATAGGGACCCTGCTCATGCTTAAATGAGACCATCTTGTTTCACACAGGGGTCTCTGCAAGTGAAAGAATTGCACACCCTGAAGGATGTGCTCATACCACACATGTTGCCTGATGCGAACTGGCAAGCTTTGCTTTAGCCATGCCGATTAGTTCTGCTGTGGCCATTTTGTAAGTGCTACGCTAGGACATGTGGCAGAGGCTGTCACTGCGTAGGATGAGTATGAAAGGGCAACAGCACATCACCAAATATGAGCAAGCAGCTCGTACAAGATTCCAACTTTCCTCTGGGTGGCTGGAGGAGAAAGAGGTTTTAAGGGCTCCCCATCTGGAATCAAAGATTTTGAAGTCAGGATTATGAATATTATGGCTGGGGTGGGGGCTGCTGGCCCACACAGGGGGCTGGTGAGTGCTGCTCCTCTGGGGCCTTGTCCTCTACAGCTTTGCCTTCCCTGCTCTTTTTTTGGCCAGGGCAGGAGGGGTGGGAGAACCAGCATAACAAATGGACAGACAGATGTGTATCTTGTTCAGAATGTTCTTAATTTTAATTTATTTTCTTTAATTTTTATAAAATACATCTTGTAAGATAAGTCTCTAAAAACTTACTCCTTTTTATTGCTTGTTAACAAGTTGAAATTCTAGATCAGAAATGAAGGAAACACTTTCAGTTGATTAACGTGTGTGTGTGTGTGTGTGTGTGTGTGTGTGTGTGTGTGTGTGTGTGTGTGTGTGTGTGTGTTGAATCTGGGGACAAGGGTGGGAAGGAGGATCTGGTTATTTTTTGTTAAAATGGATACTAAAAAAAACCCCAGCAAACCCCAAAGAGAGATAGTGTCGATGTGAATTTCCAGATCTTGACTGGTTTCTCCCCACCCTGACATCCCTCCTGGCATCTCCCCTTTCCCCTCCCCAGCCCATGTGCGTTGGTAGCCTGGTCAACCTATTTCAGCATTCCTGACGGCAAGGATCCTTTGAATGCTCTGCTCAGCAGACCTACCTATTTATCTTTGCCCCTGCTGAAACTGGTACTTAAAAAAAATATCATAATAATACAGACAAAAAAAATCCATGCAAGACGGAGCTATGGTCTGCCACTGAAAGTAGTTTCTCCAATAAATATACACAAAGATTAGTATTAATAAGAGGCAGTGAAGCACAAAATAAAATACCAGTTAGTGGGGAGGAATGGAAACAGCATTTTGGTGGATCTAGCTGGACCCATGCTACCCAGCCAGAGGGCTTTTCTCCAGCCGCTGTGGAAAGTGATCATGGGCAGAGGTGGTCTCCTCCAAACCCCTTGCCCTACTACCCCTCTCCATGGGAAAAGACTGAACTGGCACCAGAAAGGATCTGGTTTACAGAGACAGGCCATATTTCTCTGCTGTGACCCCCAAACCACCGCCTTTCCTTCACTCCTCAACTCCTACATGGGTTTCAGCTGGAAGCGAGGTGCTGCCAGTCACTCCCGCACTGGCAGACACAAGACAATTATCCTGTCTTGCAGGAAATGTGGGAAAAAAAGTGGGGGGAAGAAGGGGACAGAACAAGTGAAATTTATATTTAACATGAGTGAGAAATAAATCAAGCTCTCCAACACAGCAAAGGCTAGAGAAGCAGATATCAGCCCAGAGAAGAGCACCGTTGTGAAGGGACAAGAGCGTGCAGTGAGCATGGTGCTTGCAGGGCAGAGTGGGTAAAAGTGCACAGTCCAGAGAGTCATCGCCTGCCTACAGAGGGATGGCTCTGGCTTTAGACTCCCAGGACATGGCACAGAGATGTCGCCTCTTGGTCAAACCTATCTACTGCCTCTCTGCTGCCTGGGAGGTAAAGCCAAGAGTCCCCCTTGTCTACAGAGACACCAAACTCCTTTAGGCTTTAATAGGGGCAACTGGGTTAGGGCTTTATCAGCATTGGGGTCAGCACTCTCTTCTCTGCAGTGGGAAGATCCTTGCCCTGAACTCCCTTTGCCTTTGCTGCAGCAGGCTATTTGGGTAAATTCATCTTTCTTCACTAGGGGGAAAAAAAAAATCCTTCTCTTATTCCCCATCCATGGATGGTGACAGCAGACGGCTCCAGGAGAGTCTCTAGCAATGGTACCAGGACTGGGCCAACTTCCTTTTCTCTCTAGGTAGCCTCTTGCTACTCATTGAACAACCTACATGGATTTCCTCTTCCCAGGAGCATGAAGGCCTTTGCTCATCCCTAGGCAACATTGGGACACTGAAGTAAGTCGCTCCTCTTCTCTGGATGGTTTTGATGGGCTTGGCCCTAGACCAAACTGGTTATGGATGAGCAGAGAGAGAAAAGTGCATGAAGAGGTGTCCATTGGTGGGAAGCTCTCCTTCCTGGTCATGCTCAGCACGATGGATGTGAGGGAGGAAGGGGAGTCAGCAGCAAAGGCAGAGTTAACGCAGGAGACCTGGTGTCAGGTGGCTGCAGTGTTAAAGCCTCAGGGTTAGAGAAAAGAAGGGTGTTTGGTCTGGCTAGGCTTCACTGAGTGGGCTAGAACTTAGTGCCTCGGCCCATAAGCTTGAGAACAGCAAAGTTGTAGGTGGCAGCAATCATGAAGGTGAGCTGTGGGTAGAAAGAGAATGAGTGAGGAGGGAGGAGGAGAAATGGAGCTCAAGTGTCATCCCCCAGTCTAGCAACCCAACAGGGCAGTTGCGCTGCAGAGCCCCATGGCCCTGCTGCACCAGTGGGACACCACAGTGTCTCATCACTGATTTAAAGCAAGTGGAGAGCTGGGCAAAGACAGAGGACTCAGTGTATGAGCAGCAGGACCTCTCTCTTGTCATCTCCTAAAGCCTCTCCAGAGCCCCTCCAGCAGCCACCTCTACCTTCTTATGGCCTGAATTTGCATCTGCCACTTATGTACCAGAAAATGACAGAAGCACAGGCTTTATCACATCTGTGCCCACCACCTCAGTTATCCTCTGCCCCAACATCCTCACTGGGTGGAGGAGAACAGCTGGGCAGGGGGAGCACTGACTCACCAGTGAGACCAGTGTGGCAGCTGCCCCCACGAAGGCTGCAATGAAGAGGTGGAAAGTCATCTGGAACTGCAGGAGAAAAGGACAGTGAGTTCCCAGTCCTACATGCCAGCTGAGAAGGCCAGTGCCAAGGTCACCCACTGAGGGGAGTGCATGTGGGGTGACAGGAAGTGCTTACCTCGCTGGTCTTGCAGATGGAGAGCAGGTTGGAGCCACACACCTTACCAGGGAAAGCATTCCAGGGCAGGACGCCTGGTGAGACACAAGGAGCCAGGTGAGCCGGACATGGTCACCAGCTGTCTGCTTTGCTTAGCCTCCCGCAGCCACATCAGTCACCACACCCCCAGCATTTTGTGGCTCTTCAGCACTTGTTTCTTCTTTATCCCAGCCTTATCCTCCTGGGCCTTCTCCTCCATCCCCTCTCATCTGCCCTGAGCCCTGGCTCCTGGGTGGTGAACCTGGCACTCACCATACATCCTGGCATCCGCACACAGGGTGCCAATGCTGGCCGAGGTCTTGCTAGGGTTGGCAATGGACTGGCAGGTGGTCCAAGTGTTAAAGTAGATGTAGACAGGCACAGCGGAGCAGGCAAAGACCAGAAGCCAGATGATGGTCAGGACGTAGGTAATGCCCACAAACTGCAAGGGGCAGGACAAGCCGGGGCAGAGCTGTGATTACTGAGCAGTCAAGGACACAGACAGGGGAGCGCGAGGCAGGAGAGGGTCCCCAGGCAGGAGAGGACATGGGGCAGGCAGGAGACTGAGATGCTGCCTGCACCTGGCTCCACACTGCCCATCAAACCCAGCATATCCCCAAGCAGCCAGCACAGAGCAGCAGCCCAGGCTGGGTGCCCCTAAGATTCACAGAAGCCACCACCAGCCCCAGGATTGCAGCTGGCTATGTGTGCATGGGGGTGATCAGGGATGGCAGCAGGATGGCTGCTGCGTCCCATGTAGGGGGCATGCCCATGGACGTGACCAAGCAGGGTTTGACCTCTGTGTGAGGGCAGCTGCCAAACCTGCCTTGGTGTGCAAATGCAGCTATTTTGCCCTCCCTCTGCAGTGCCACCCCAACTGGCTCCTTAGGGAACCGCAGCCGTCCCCATTTGCTCCCCCAGGCCACAGGCTCCCCTTGCCAGCACTCTGTCAATGGTCCTGAAGCACAGTGGAGAGGACAACCCTGGGGGCACCAGATGCCAGAGAGCCTTGGGTTGCTAGCAGCACAGAGATGCTCATGGCTCTCTCCCCGCTGATACTTAAACATGAAGTGATTTAGTTAAACATGGCCATTTGGGCTGCTTTGGTCTCAAGGGGCCATGGCAGGCCTGGGGGAGGGCAACTGGGCTGCGCTTCCCTTTGGGATACCCTGAAACCCGGATGGCCACAGTCTCCTGCCCTTCGGCCACACCGAGCATGGTGAACCCGCTGCGGGCGCGCGAAGGGGTGTCAAACCCCGGTTAAGATCACCTTGTCAGGATGTCCTAGCCACTTTCCCAAACACTGACACACTCGCTGCAACGAGTGAGCTCGCTGGGGGCCTCGCGCTCCCCTCCCTTTCGGGCCCCCAGTTACCGTTGCACTGAGGCCCTTGCCACAGATGGTGGTCCTGTAGTCCCCAAAGATTTGCCGGACAGCACCGGTGGTGTAGAAGCCTTCGGCCAGCAGCAGGGCTCCGTAGAGGAAGAAGAAGGAGGCCGTGCCATAGATGACGTACTGAAAAGCGTGGATGCTGCCAGGGAGAGGAGTGGGCAGGGATGCTCAGGCACTGAGGCAGAGTCAGGGAGCTCAGCCCGACATGCTGCGTGGCTGGGCCAGCCTGGCTGCAGTGACTTAACCTTCCCATGCCACCCTGGGTGGACCAAAACAGAAGATGAAGTCATGAGAGGAACGAGCAGAGGCAAATCTGTGGCAAGCAAGCTGTGGGCTGCTGCCAGCTCATTTGCGCCATCCATACCTACCCAGTGCAGAGGTCCAGTACTGGGTGGAGTCAGATAAAAACAAACATGAAATGGAATCAAGTGGCCACGACCCTGCCATGCAGCTGCAGCACTGGCATGCAGCAGACACAGCCTGGGTTCTTCTTGGTGTCCAGCTGACAGCATTGGCCTGGCCAGCTGGGCTGGACACCTCCTCCCAGCACAGAGGGAGAGATGGAGACACAAGGGGCCCCGGCGCAAGGGTAATGCACCACAGCAGAGTACTTACATGTCGATGAGATACTCATAGTCCTGGTAGTTTTTGGAGAAGTAGGTCTCAATGAGCTGCTCAGTGCCTGTGAGGGCTTCATGCCCACAGCCACAAAACAGTGCTACTCCGAAGAAGCACAAGCCAGTGGCAACCAGCGAAGCAAAGGGTGCCCCGATGAGACATCTGGCACAGCACTCGAGCAAACCTAGGGACAAGAGAGTTGAGGTAGAATGAGATTGCTGGTATGGGGAGTGCTCAGAGCCTGCAGCTCAGATTCAGGCAAGTGGAAAGGAAGGTGCCAGGTGGGAGGAGGGAAGCAGGCTGAAGGAAAATCCGGGAATAATTTGTTGCAGTGCTGCAGAGCCAAACCCAGCTGCTTCCCCAAGAGCTCTCTCTATCCTGCAGCTGGGCAGGAGTGTGCCCAAGATAGGGAGTGATGGTGGCACAGGGCACTGGGTCTACAAGGCAGCCCCTGGGTATGAGACAGATGGAGAGCTGAGGTGAGCCAGCCATGCTGAGTCTAGCGAAACAAGATGGAAATAAAGGCTGTACAAGAATGTAATGCCAGTGAGTCCTAGCAAACAAGCTGCTAATGGGTTCCCCACTCCCAGTATAGCCCAGCTGCAGGCAACAGTGACACCAGCTGCCTGCATTTTTCTTTTGCCATTTGAAGATGGAGGGGAACCCAGCACCTTCACAGAGACGAACCCCAGCAGAGACCCAGCAATGTGGCCCAGCCATGAGGCAGCACAGAAGGAGCCAGCACTCTGGGCTTCCAGGCAGCGTTCTGGGATGCATTCATTTCCTCTCCTTGCAGCTTGGGCTGCGGCCCCATTATGCAGGCAGATGTGCTTGTAGAGGGAAGCCAGATTAGTTACCAAAACGTCAGTGCTTCAGACAGGTATTTGGCAAGAGGGTATGTGTGCAGCTGTGTAGGTAGGGAAAGCAAGGGCATGTGCCAGCGTGCTGTTCTGATTGCCTAAATGCTGGATTTTATCAGCAGTGGGGCCATGGGCACCTGCTCCTTCTACATGTCGGGGCTCTAACATGTAGGCTCATCAGCTCAGGTTCCTAATGGGCCACATTTGGAGGTGGTCAGCCAGCTGCTCTCCTGCCCAGTTTGGGGGCAGGCAGTGGGTTTGCACCCACTGGCATCTGTCTCCAGAGCATCAGTTTAGCTCCAGCTAAATGGCAACAATCTGCTGTCCTGGCTGTGAAACACCGCTGTGCAGGGACACTGCTCCCCTTCCCCAGGATGTGGGCTTCAGCACGATGGCTCCCTGGGCACATCCCATCCAGGCATAGCATTTGTGCCTTGAATGCCAAAAAAGGCACCTGTGGGAAGTGTTCCCAAATCCATGCTCCCTCCATGGCTCCCACAGTGCTTATCTCCTCCCTCAAAGGACAAGAAAGCTGTGGGGTCCTGGCCAGCAGTGCCCTTCCCTCCACACTAGGAGCAAGGTCACGCAGTGGTACTGAGGACAATGGGGGATTGTCCTGGCACTGACGCCCTGGCTGCTGTCCTATGCCAAGAGCAAACAGGGAACAAAGGCAGCACTATGGGGGAGCACTGGGACCCCTCCCACTTGTTTGCCTTGGACACAGCAGGTCCAGGGAGGGGGTCCTGCTCCTCCTGGCCAGCACTGCTCCATGAACCTCAAACAGACCCATGGGGATGGCCCTGCACACCCAGGGGGGTATTGGGCTAAACATGCCTTTATTTTTTTTTATTTTTTGTTTCCACCTGGGAAGTGGCATGGCAGATGCCTGGGGCTGGGGCTGCCAGTTCCCAGTTCCCAGTGGGGCTATGGGTTCCGGGATGCAGTATGGCCCTGATGCTCGGGGGGGGTATGCTGGTTAAGTATTAGTGGTGTATCCATAGGGAAACAAGCATAAGGTGTGCCTCCGTTTTCCCAGGGCTGCTGGAATATAAGTGGCATCCCCTGCCTGGACCTCCCAGCTCCCAGCAGCCCTGGTCAGGAGCTCTCATCTCTCCAGCCCATGTGGCAAGAGCTTGTGTGGGACCGGCTGTGGGGATGGCATCTGCCCTCACAGACAGCGCATGAGGACATGAGGACAGAAAACCGCTTTGGGAAAGAAAACACCATCCCTGCCATGACAAGGCATCCTCCCACAGCAGCTCCCATGGCTGGCATGGCCACACTGCGGCCACCAGGACCTGACAGGTGCCAGAGGAAATTTTCAGGGGGCTCTGCTCTGGAGCATGGTCCCCTGAGCCACCAGCGACAGCTCTCCAGGTGTCTGCCACCCTCACCCCATACTCACCCATGTTGTTGGACTTGGTCAACTCCCCCGACTGCCTGCTCGGCTGCTTTGGTGCTGTCTGCAGGAGCCCTCGCCTGCCTGGTGCTCCCTCGCTCTGTATTTCCCTTCTCTGGATGCCTGTCCTGCTCTCCAGCAAAGAAAAGGGCTCTCTGAATGACAACCACCTCCCTTAAAGGGACAGGACCCCGCCCCTCCCCCCTCCCCCCCCCCAGCAGCACCCCTTGGCTGCCAGCCGCTGAGTGCCTGGTGGCTGCGTGGGCAAAGCTCCCCCATGGTCCCACTCAGGGCTTTTAGGGGAAAAGGCTTTTGCAAAAGAAAGAGAGCAGTTTGGGGGGCAGGGAGCAGTTCATGGGGTGTCCTTTGTCAGTGGCTGGTCTGTGTTTGCCCTGGGCTGCCCACTGTGGTAGTGTGGGAGACCAGCCCCACGGGACAGCAGTGATGCCCCTCTGTCACTTCCTCCACTCCTCAGCACCCGCCAGCAGGGAATGGAGGTCTCCTGTCCCAGGGACTTGTTTTCAGCCTTGGGGCTTCAAACTGGGAGTTTTCTCCCTTTTGATAGTAACCATGTGACTGGTTTCCCTGGCCCTTTGGTCCCCGTGGGGAAATGGCACTTGGATGGGCACAGTTGTGGGGTCCTCATTTGATAGGTGTGGTCCAGGGCTGCTGCAGATGGAGCCAGCTCCCTTGAGTGCTCCTGCTCCCATGGTTACCCCAGCTCCCTTGGGTGCCCCATGTCTTGTGGGTGTTACAGCTCCTCTGGATGTCGCCAGCTTCTCTGGGTGCTGCAGCTGTGGAGCCAGTACAGGACTGACAAAGCCTGCAGAGGGCAACCGTCCCCTTCCTGGCGGGCACAGGGTGGACAAAGCTCCGCTGTGTCCTTCAATGCGCTGCTTTGTGCCAGGCACTGAGGTGGCAGGGCCCGGCTGTCCCTGGGGCTGGGGCTGCTTGCAGGCTGGTGGGTCCCTGGGCTGCAGCAGGCCAGGAGCTGGGTGGGCCACCATTTGGGTCCCCCTGCCTTTTCTTTTCCCACCCAAACAGCCACCCCTTGGCTTGCCTGCAGACGGGCTGGGGAGAAACACCATTTGGGCAGCTGTGCAAGTGTTTGCCAGGGCTTTTTGATGACCAACTGCACCCCACATCAGCAAGACCCAGCTCTTGGCCTCCCAGCACCGCTCCCTGCCTTGGTTTCCCACTGTGAGGCAAGGTGGCAGAGGGCTGCTCGTTTCCCCCAACCAGCTGTGGGATGGGAAGAAGAGCAGAGCAGGAAGCCTCTGCCACCATTGTAGGCAGCATCCTTGGGCACTTCCTATACCCCTCCAGGTGGCCGGGTAGTGATGTCACCTGGCCACAGTCACATGTAATGGCCATGAGAGTGTGACTGCCTTGTAACATCCCTTTGGAAAAAACCTGTAGCCCTATGGCCACTGGAAACCAGCAGGGCTTAGTCTGCATCCCGGGGCAGTGCAGAGGGACCCTGGACACCAGGAGGAAAAATTACAACATAAAAAACTTCCATAAATATAACATAATATAAAAAACCCCAAACAAACAAACAAAAACACTGGGGAAAAAAATGTAAGCTCTTCTTTTTCTTTCCATAGAAATTCTAATCTTGACAATTCTGCAAGTTCTGAACACCCTGTGGGAAAGTGGCAGTGGGGAGAAGGTGGGCAACTAAGAAGGACTGTGATTTCTGCACAAAATGGCTTAAAATTCTTGGTGATTGTACATTGCTTATCAGCAAGCGTTTCCCTCCTGGGATGGAAACCTCTCCACTCTGCCACTAGCATCACCCTCTGGCAGTAGAGACCAGCCCATCTCCCAGCAGTGCTCTCGAGGGCACAAAACAGTGAAATGGGGAAAAGAGGGAAATCCCCTCCCTGGATTTCTAAGGCTTGAGGAAGGAGAAAGCATGCAGGAAAGTGGTTGGGGTTACCCTTCCTCCACCAGCACAGCAGGTACCCTGCACCAAGCAGCTGAGTCTGTGGTCAACAGCACACCTCAAACACTGCACTGTCTGCCCGCACTGAGGGTTGAGGGGCAGAGGCCCAGGGGTACGTGTGGCCATGAGGATGCTAAAAAGTCCTTCTTGTATCCCTCTGCCTTTGGATTTCAGTTGAATAGGTTGTGAGAGCCTCTCCTGAAAATCCTCAGTGAGTAACTGCACACTGCCACATGCTTGGAGCAATCCTACAGGTCAACCCCTTCCTGGTTGAGGCCCTGAGGGCAACGTGTGGCTGCAGGGAGCCTGCCAGCACACATAAAAGTTTCCTTGTCAGCTGTTCCCTGACAGAGAAAATGTTACTATTTCTCAGGCAGGGAAGGGGGGATGCATCCCTGTTTGCCAGCCAGGAGAGGGCCATGCCAGGCCAGTAAAAATAAGCATGCTAATAAATCAATCTGGACCACCTTACAGTTTGTTCTGACCCTTAGGCAGTGGCCAATTACGTCCAAAACCAACTCCCACAGTTAGGGGCAATTAAGGGCTTAGCTACCTGTGTTCATTAATAGAGCCCAGGACTGCCACGCTGCCACTTGTGAGGTATGCCAGGGGCTAGACACAGAGAAGGCTCTCCTTCCTCAGCCACCTGCAGTCTGCACTAGGAAGCTTGCAATGCTGGAATGAGCTGCACTAAAGTGAAGCATTTAGAGGAAAACATACACCTGCATCTCTAAGTACACCCCCTGCGTGGTAAGGCCTCTCTGGGATATTTGCAGGCTTTTTTCTTTTGTCCATGTTGATTCACAGCTGCAACTCATACTCAGGCCATGGGTCATGTGGAAAGCAAGTTTGGGGCTGAGGGGACAAGAAGGTGACAGTAATGGCAAAAGTAGTGCCACATGGGCACCATCTGTCTGCACCACTCCCCCACATTAGCACTAAGTGAGATGGGAAAGCAAGCAGGAGCATATGGGGCAGAGGGCCAAAGCATCCTCCCTGTGCTAGTCCCGATATGCAGCTACCTCACCCATAATCACCGCAAACAGCCTGTCATACCCACTCCCATCATGCTGATGGTATGGCACAGCCTCCTGCTTGCCCTGGCCCCCTGGCACACACTGGGCACACTGGCAGCCCTCCCTGGGTGAGCCAGGAGACAGCAGGAAGACCAGTCACAGTGGGTGTCAGCTGGGAGGTTTCCTGCTTGCTTCTGGCCACAGCAGGCCCACTGTTTCAGGGAGGGTTATTTTCCCCCTTAATCTATTTCTTTGCTTATATTCCTGTGGGCTCATTTTCTAGACTACGCTGGGCACAGGGCTGGTTTTTCAAAGACACACAGTGACCAAAATCAAACACTTCACTAAGTGCCAACCCTGCAAAACACAGAAAGCCCCTTCACCCTGCATCCCCAAAATGCAGACATAGCCCTGGTACCCCCAAGAGGAGCCAGTGATAGTGCATGCAGTGCCCTTATCCATTATACATGGGGCAGCAGAAGAAATCTCGGTGTACCTTGTCACAGCTGAGTACCTTGCTGCTATTTTTAGGCAGCCACTTCCCCAGCCAGGCCGAATTTCTTGTTATCTGCTGTAGATTTAGCTGTTCTTCACCCACCTCACTGCCGCAGTTCACTTATCAGCAGAGCAAAAACATCTTGGCCGTGGATCCCAAGATGTGTCCTGCTATCAAGCACCTCAGAGCAGCTCTGGAGCCAGGGTGAGCCAGGCAGCTGCCTGCAGCAGACAGGAATGCCCTGGGATTTTCCTGTTGTTCAAGATTGTCTGCTCTTCCAGGCAGACCCCATCCAAGCAAGGAGGAAACAGCAACTGTGTGAAGGTCACAGCAGCACTGGTAGCATCTGTCCAGCTGCCTCCTATCACAGTGCCAAGGATGCCCACAGAGCCATTCCCACTTGCTTCAGCCCAGGCTTGGCTGCACTCATTGTCCTATTTGTATTCCTGGGATGCTGCAAGGCTGCAAAATGTGCTAATAAAAATTAAATTAAAAAAAAAGAGAAACTGGCAGAGGCTGTCAGAGGACAGGGGAGGCACACTGAAGGACAAATGGGCAGGCCAGTGTTGCGGGATGACAAAGGAAGGGCAGGTGCTGTTCAGGAGAGGAGCAGGCTAAAACCCTTGCTGGGCTCAGCCAAGGGCTGTGCAATGGGTTGTGCCTTGGGCATGGGGGTCAGGACCCCTCACCTTGAGCCCCCCAGGGATGCTCCAAGGCTCTCAGCAAGCAGGGCTACAAGCAGTGCAACAAAGCCCTTCCAGAAAACCTGGGCACAGAGCCCTCCTCCTTTTCACCAGTACTCATCTCCTGCCTGCATCAGCTGCCAGACTTTACCTGAGACCACAGAGGCAAACATGGAGGTGCCAGGCAGCTGAGATTACACTCGAGCTGAGTTTGCCTCCCTACCTCGTCACTCTTTAGAGAAGATCAGCAGATGTCCACATCTCCTTTTTGGTGTGCCTGGTCTGATTGATGTTTTCCCCTGCAGGAGCCTGCTTTTTTTTAAAATACCAAGTTTTAAAATTTGGAAGGTCTTCTCATTCAGTCCATGCACCACACCTGGACTCACTGGTGTAGGAGGAGCCACAAGTCTTTCCTTGTTAATTTAGTCCAAAACCATGGGTTTCATCTGTCAAGTGAAGCTGGGTGCAGCAGGATGATGTGCCATGCATCTGGAGCTTGCAGCTGGTATATATGGTGCAGCCCGTGTTCACGATCTGTGGTGAAGATGCTGATTTTGAGGAAGTTACTGGGCACCAGCTGCTGAGATTCATTCTACATTAATCTGTGTGATTCCTACTGTAACAGATAACTAGTGAAATGGTGACAAGCAGTATCATATAACAACTAGAATTATACAGTTCAAACTACTGACTATTCCCACCCAAGATCAAATCTCCTTGAGGTACACATCTAATTTTCCCACCCTCCTGCATTTTCCACCAAGGGCACCCAGGTCCTTGAGCAAAAGCAATGCCACAAATGGATTTTTCTTAGCTTGAGGCAGGAGTAACCCAGAGAGTTTTCCCCAACATATTCTTTACATGCATCACAGAGACTTTATCCTCTTCTACAGTACATAGAAATTCCAACTGAGCAGGACCAGCTCAATTGGCAGATCCCCTGGTGTTAACTAACCATGTAGCTTTTGCTAAATGTTCATCCCAGTTTTTGTATATCCCAGCACCTGGTGCTTTAAGTGCAGTTTTTAATAGTTCATTGCATCATGCAACTTCACTGGCATTTGGTGTATGACAGAGGATGTGATAAATCCACTCAATGCCATGCTCTTTAGCCCAGGTGTCTATGAGGCTGCTTCAAAAATGAGTCCCCTTGTCCAACTTGATTCTTTCAGGAGTGCCATGTCACCACCAGACTTACTTTTCAAGGCCCAGAATAGTGTTACAGGCAGTGGCATGGGACACAACATACATTTCCAGCCATCCAGTAGTGGCTTCCACCATGGTAGACACATGGCATTTACGTTGCGTTTGTGGAAGTGAGATATAGTCAATTTGCCAGGCCTCTCCAGACTTGTATTTCGACCAACACTCTCCATACCACTAAAGGTTTTAACCATTTGGCTTGCATAGTTACAGCGTATTTTGTATCCATGGATGACTTGTGCAATAGTGTCCTTGGTCAAGTCCATCTTTCAGTCACAAGCCCATCTATACATTGCATCTCTGTCTTGATGGCCTGAAGTATCATGGACCCACTGTGCTAAAAATACTTCAGCTTTATGTTGCCAATCCAGATCTACTTGAAACACTTTAACCTTAGCAGCCCAATCCACCAGGTGGTTGATGTTTCTCAGTGGCTCAACTCTTGGGTATATGGACATCTACATGACGTACCTTTGCCACTAGTTTGTATAATCAGGCAGGGGTCAAGCCTCCCCTGGTGCCTTTTGACAGAGAGTCCAGGTAGAGGTGTTTTCCCCAGCTGCAGCATATAGAGCACATCTTTACATCTTGTCCTGCCTGGACTGGCCCAAGGGTTTCTGCATGAACAATCTCTTGCTTGATTTGTTCAAAGACCTGTTGTTTGGGGCCCCATTTAAAATTGCTCTTTTTTCCAGGTGGCTCACAATCTGACTTTAGTCTGGAATATGCATTCACCAGAAACCCACAATGCCTGAAAAAGACTAGTGTCTCCTTTTTATTAGTTAGTGGAGACATAACTGTTATTTTGTTAATCACATTTATCAGGGTCTGGAAACACCCATCTTACTATTTAACTCCTAAAACCTGGACTTCTTACACAGGTACCTCGACCTTGCCTTTTTCTGATGACATAAACTGGCTTTCGGAAGAATTTTAATTACTTTCTTCCCTTTCACAAAAACTTGTTCTGCTGTGTTATCCCATATGATGATGTCAACATATTGTAAATGTTCAGGAACGCCACCTTTTTTTAGTGCAGACTGAATCAGTCCATGGTAAATTGCGGGACCATGTTTCCACCCCCGGGGCAATTGATTTCAGATGTACTGGACACCCTTCCAGGCGAAAGCAAGCTGTGGCCTTTACTTCATTGCCAAAGAAATAGAGAAAAATGCACTAGCAATATCAATTGTAGCATACCACTTTGCTGCCTTTGACTCCAGCTTGTATTGAAGTTCTAACATGCCTGGCACATCAGCACTCAGCAATGGCATGACTTCATTCAGGCTACAATAATCTACTGTCAGTCTCCACTCTCCATTAAGGCTTCTGCACTGGCCAAATAGGATTTTTAAAGGGTGAGCATGTCTCGCTGATCACTTCAGTCTCCCAGCTTCTGGATGGGGATCAGGGAGTCTCAATTAGTGCAGTATTTCCACTAGTGCATTGTTGTGGGGCTGTTGAGGGTCAAGGAACAAAAGGTGCCAATTGCTACTACAATAGAAGGGCCCTCTGATAAACCAGGCAAAGTAGACAGCTGTTTAATTTCCTCTCTCCCCAGCCACTACACAAAATGCCCACTAGTACCTCCTTAGGTCTTTGAAATGCCCTCTCTTGAGATAATGTATACCAGGAATGCACGGGCTATCTGGACCAGTCACAATAAAGTGCTTTTGCCACTCATATCCAGACAGATTCATTTCAGCTTCCACTACAGTCAGTTCCTGGGATCCCCCTGTCACTCCAGAAGTACAAATGGATTCTGTCCCACACAGTCCAATAAACTCTGTTGTCCCTCTCCTCCACCTGGCTGTAGCCAGGGCCCCTCTAATTCTGAATGGGTCCAAGCAGCTCACATGGACAAGACCTCCATCACCATTACCTGCATCTCATAAATGAGGATCTGAAGCCCATCTACATTGTCTGGGGTCTGCCCACTGGAAAATGGAGCAACACTTTTCCCGGAAGGGCCCCCTTTTGTGATCATTTTACCTTTCAACTCACACATATATGCCTGTAAGACCAAGGTAGGTTTTGCATCCCATTTTCTCATGTCTTACACGGTTACACAGGAAAAACCACAGCGTGCCTTGTGGTGCATACCACCTTTCTTGAGCAGGCCTTGCAGGAGAATACAGTGTGGTCTGGATGATCAAGTAGTGAGGTGGGTTGTGAACCGGCTGCAGGAGAGAAGGCAGAGAGTAGTTGTCAATGGGGCAGAGTCTAGTTGGAGGCCTGTATCTAATGGAGTCCCCCAAGGGTCAGTACTGGGACCGATGCTGTTCAATGTATTCATCAACAATTTGGATGAGGGATTAGAGTGCACTGTCAGCAAGTTTGCTGATGACACGAAGCTGGGAGGAGTGGCTGACACACCAGAAGGCTGTGCTGCCATCCAGCGAGACCTGGACAGGCTGGAGAGTTGGGCGGGAAGAAATATAATGAAATATAACAAGGGCAAGTGTAGAGTCTTGCATCTGGGCAAGATCAACCCCAGGTACCAGTATAGGTTGGGGATTGAGCTGTTGGAGAGAAGTGTAGGAGAGAGGGACCTGGGGGTTCTGGTGGACAGCAGGATGACCATGAGCCAGCACTGTGCCCTTGTTGCCAAGAAGGCCAATGGCATCCTGGGGTGTATTAGAAGGGGTGTGGTGTGGAGACAGAATTCCTACGTGATAATGAACATGAACTGCACCAGCCTCAGATTACATTGAACTGACCTTGAACGAAGACAGCTCTGAACAAAACAGGAACAGGATGGATGAGAAAACAATGAAGAAGTAATTGTCCTTGACAGACAAAACCGCATAGTTGATAAACTGCAGAATAGCTAAACCAATAGAATAACATAATGAAGCGCATGAACAGCTTGTGTACAAAGCGAGAGCACCAATCATGTTATGCATGTTTGCATGCACGGAAGTCTAAGGTCTATATAAAGGTAGAATTGTAAGCAATAAAGGACTTTTGATGAATTCACATTGGACTCTGCATGTGTCCTTACTCTCCCGTCAGTGTGGTTAGTAGGTCGAGAGAGGTTCTCCTCCCCCTCTACTCCGCCCTGGTGAGACAGCATCTGGAATATTGTGTCCAGTTCTGGGCCCCTCAGCTCAAGAAGGACACAGAACTGCTTGAGAGAGTCCAGCTCAGAGCCACAAAGATGATTAAAGGAGTGGAACATCTCCCTTACGAGGAAAGGCTGAGGGAGTTGGGTCTCTTTAGCTTGGAAAAAAGGAGACTGAGGGGTGACCTTATTAATGTTTATAAATACGTAAAGGGTGAGTGTCAGGAGGATGGAGCCAGGCTCTTTTTGGTGGCATCTAATGATAGGACAAGGGGCAACGGGTATAAGCTGGAACAGAGGAGGTTCCACCTAAATATGAGAAGAAACTTCTTCACAGTGAGGGTGACAGACACTGGAACAGGCTGCCCAGGGAGGTTGTGGAGTCTCCTTCTCTGGGGATGTTTAAAGCCCACCTGGACGTGTTCCTGTGCAACTTGGTCTAGGTGACCTAGGTGATCCTGCTCCAGCGGGGGGATTGGACTAGATGATCTTTCGAGGTCCCTTCCAATCCCTAACATTCCGTGATTCCGTGATTCTCCTTTCAACCTAGACACTCATTGGTACAGGTGGGGAGCAGAACCTATCCTCCATCCAGGTCAATATTTCATGTGTGTTACCAAGCAGTTCCATAGATTTGTCAGATGGTTTTTCAACAGTGGAGATGTTTGCCTGTGGGGAGGAAAAGAGATAATCTGTGTATTGCCACAGTCAAGTACCAATGACACCCACCATTGGTGCCTCATCATCTTTCCAGGTAAATAATACTAATGTGTTGGCATAAAATGGTTGCACTCTCAGTACCCACTTGTGTCACGTGGGTCTGGTAATTCTGAGTTCATCTGGATCTAATGGTTTCTGCAGGTCATCCAGGTCAGCAAAAATCAGCTCCTTCACAGCTAGCTCCCTCAGATTCTTAACGCCTCTCTCAATGGTTGTCCACTTGCCCAAGAGATACACAACATCATCCCTAAAGGGATATCCATTCCTTCACACTCAACAAGAGTCACCACCAAAGAGAGAGGATGTGCCTCTTTTGCAAGACTCCTGTCAATATCAACTTCTCTAGCCATTGGTCCCAACTGCTTGGCTTCTCTACCCTCTAAGTCCAAACCATTGGCACCATTATCCCAGCATCAGAGCAGCCAAGTAGCAAACTGGTCACCTTCAGGACAACTGTAATCTTTATGTATCTCTCACAACTCACTTAGGGATAGAGATCAAGTGGTCACCTCTGATTTTTCCACCTCTGATGTCCCTCTTTTTGTGTATTTCTTCTTCTCTACATGGGTAACTGATGCTGGTACAGATTGAGTCCCTAGGTCAGCCACATCACCCATTACCAGGGTTTGAGTAGCTGCAGTGCTTCTTGTGGGTGCTGAGACAGCTTCACAGCCCATTGCAGTGGTTGCAGCAGCTACACCATATCCACCTCTATACCAGTATTTTGCTCTAAGCAAGACCAAGAGCTGAAAGACAGTCAAAAGGCCTAACAACATGATCAAGGTGGTGAAAGCATACCAAGGGTATACCAAATTCTCTTTGCCCACTACCATTTAATAGAAATAGAAACTGGCATAATCACAAAAGAATTTATAATACTACAACCAAACATCAAAGAACCTAGCAGAGTGGCACCTCTAACCCCACACCCAGAAGCAACAATCTGCATGAAACCTTCAATAGCTCCAATAAAACCCACAGCTTCAAAAGCAACTCTGAAAGCAAATACCAGAGAATTGTTCCCAGTGACCATTCTACCCACATTACCAACATAATGAATACTTGCAGCAATTCAGTCAAATCTGTTAAAACTTCAGTCCCCTGAGACTCTTAAATTAAAGGTCTATAATTCTCCCAGGTGAACTATTTTAGTTAAACCTGAAATAAACATTGGGTGCCAAATAAACTGTCTATGTTTAGCCTGTATCCAGGGCTAAACTATAGTAATTTCTATATCACTCAATGACCCCTCCCCAGCAGAGAAGGGGAGTTGGGAAAAGGAGAGAAGATCCATGGGTTGAAATGAAAACACAATGAAACAGCCAAATTAATACCAATGTCAATATAAAGTATACAAAGTTATACTCAGCCCAGTAAAGGTACAGCAGTCACAATTAATATGAAGGCAGTCCTCCTGAACAGGAGGAGGAGGAGCCTCATTTATACTGAGTGTGGTGTTTATTGTCTGGGATACACCTGTAGCCAACTCAGGTCAGCTCCCCTGGTTGACTCAGAACTGCTAATGACCTGCAGACCATGGCAGGCCTATGATTCTGTCCCAACAAAACCAGGACACATGAGGATGGATGAGATGTCTTTGTCAGGAATATGCCCCAGCCCTCCCTCAGCTGCCCAGCTGGCTCCCACCCAGCACAGCATCTAGCCCTGATGGCAGCCACAGTCTGCCCACATGGCCTCCATCACAGCAGTCCCCAGGATAGCATGGCATACTCCAAAGCTGCACGATGGCACAGGGGACTGTATCCCTATGGACTACACTGAAAAGTCCCGTCACAGGTACAGACATAGGCCCAGGGCTAGATCCTGCATTTCTCATTGCATAGCTCTGAGAGATCTGCTTGCAATAGCAGAGTGCTGCAAGGGCTGAGCTGCCCCTCAAGGCAAGGAAAGTGGTGAAGGTGGATGAGGCTGGCCCAGACGGATCCTGCTGTACTGGGTCTGCCTCCAAGCCTGGGAAAAGCTTGACAGCCCTGTCCCCTCTGGCCACCTGCTCATACATCCCAAATTCAGCTCCCCAGCAGCTCAGAGGCACAGAGATAGGTGAGGTCCCTCAATGCCACCCCCCTCCGTTGTATGGAGGAATTTGGGGCACATTTCATTAGCATATACAGCAGCCCCAGAGCCACACTGATAGGCTGAGCTCCTCAGGTTTCACTGCCCCTCGTTGGGGAAATGAGCCCTGTTGCAGCATCCCACCCCTAGGCTGGTGCCCAAATGCGCCAGACGCACCCTGAGGAGCACCCAAAGGAGGTGGTGTGTCCAAACCACAGCTCCTGAGGAGCACCCAGATGAGACATTATAACCCTCTGGGATCAGCAAAGGACCCAGTGCTGGGCAGAAACACAGCTCAGACAGGTTACTAAGGACACTTTCTCCCTACATGGTATTTTGGGGACTGCTGGCTGAGGCTGGCTGTGCCAGGTCACCTCAGAGCGGGAGGAGAGAAAAGGTGACTTTTACTCCTGGCTGCTTGGAGAGCAGGAGGGCCAGCCCCAATGGCTGCTGCAAAGCCACCCCAGCCCCACTGGCTGGCTGCCCTTGACCGATCCTGCAGCATGGAACATCCCTCCACAGCCACTGCATGCAGCACCCGCCCTGCACCACACCAACAGCAGGGGTATTTTTAGCCTGGAAATGCGCCACAATATCATAGAGCAACATTAGCTGGAGTTGGGACCAACATCTCAGTTCACCTTGCAAACTCCTCATCCAGGTCACCCTGCCTGGCTTGTCAAGGCACTGGGCCCCTCTGGCACTGCTGCATAGGCACCAAGCACCCACTGGACTCGCCAGCACCCTTGCCATCCCATCCTCACCTCCCATGCCATGGTGCCATCTTCCCCTAGGAGCAGCCCCAAATCCCCCTCACACGCTATAACCTTCCTGGGCCACTGGGGAGAATGTTCTGCTCTGTCCAACTTGTGGCTACATCTGAATCCAGTGCCTGCTTGCCCTGCTGAGACATGGTGGGGGTTTGGGCTCTCTGCCTGTGCTCTGGTGACAGCAGGGCCCCAGTCTCCCCACCAAAGCACCACCACAACTATTCATCCCTTAGCCATGCAATTATTGCCCTGAGATTATTTTTGCTCCTGCTGGGAAAAGAAAGAACTCTCAGCCCATTATACAACTTTGCTGGGGAAAGACAGGGACCAGCACAACATTGGGGAACCAGATGAATGTGCCATTAAATGAGAATGAAGTGCCCAAGCTAGGCACATGCTGGGCAGACAGGGAGAGCTGCAGGCTGGAAGCAAGCCTCAGGAATATGTTTTCCCCAGCATTAATTTCATACCTGATTAGACATCTCAAAATGTTTGCTTTGGGGGACCCTGCCACCACCTATCCTGGGGTGGAGGGACTGTTCTCTCCTCTAAATCAGGCACACAAGCTTTTCCTATCTGGTTTGCTGTTTTCCTTAGAAGTAGCAATGAGACTGTGTCTGCTTTCCCTTTCTTTCACTGGTTAGAGCATTAAAAAATGGAAAGGGGAGCTGACATGCCCCTAAACTGAAGGCATGGAGGCCTGGAATCTTTCACAAAGGAGCACTTTGGTTCCCAAAACTCATTAAGCATTTAAGCAATTGGTATAGAGCAGAAGTGCACAGCAGCACTTGCACACTGGCTGGCTGGCAGAGCCCTCTGCACTCAGCATCTCTATTTCACACCTTGGTTTCTGAAAAAAAGATCGCTGTCCTAGGGCAAAAAAGAGAAGCTGGGTTGGCTGGGAGCCTTGGGGGAGGAGAAGGAAAGCAGGAGGGAATTAGGAAACAGGGAATGGAGGTGCTTGCTGTGTGGTGCTCTCAAAATAAGCAAAGTCTGCTAGAGCATCTGCCTCTGATTATCCTGTCTTTGGCAGGAAGCTGGCCTGCATGTCAGCCCCTCACTGGGGCTGCAAGATGCAGAGCACATGATGGTCCCCAAGAACAGGAGCTGCCTCTAAGCTGCTATCGACCCCCCACTGGAGACCTCACCCTCTGAGCCTCCCTGGGCAACCTGTTTCAGTGTTTCCCCACCCTCAGAGTGAAAAACTTCTCCCTAATTTCTAATCTAAATCTCCCCTCTTCCAGTTTAAATCCATTACCCCTTGTCCTATCACTACAAGGCCTCGTAAGAAGTCCCTCCCCAGCTTTCTTGTAGGCCCCCTTCAGATACTGAAAGGCTGCAGTGAGGTCTCCCCAGAGTCTTCTCTTCTCCAGGCTGAACAACCCCAACTGCCTCAGCCTGCCCTCATAGGAGAGATGTTCTGGCCCTTTGGTCATCTTTGCAGCCCTCCTTTGGACCTGCTCCAACAGGTCTATGTCCCACTTGTATTGGGGGCTCCTCATTCAACATTACCGACACAGTACTCCTGTGAGTACTCTGCAAGAGCAGAGTAAAGGGGGAAGATCACGTCCCTCAACCTGCTGGTCACACTTCTTTCGATGCAGTCCAGGGTACAGTTGGGGCTTTCTGGGCTGCACTTGCACATTGTTGGCCAATATTGAGCTTTTCATCAACCAGCACCTCCAAGTCTTTCTCCTCAGGGCTGCTCTCAATCCACTCATTGTCCAGCCTGTATTTGTGCTTGGGATTGCCCGAACCCAGATGCAGGACATTGCACTTGGCCTTGTTGAACTTGTTGAACATCTCTCAAGCCTATTAAGGTCCCTTTGGATGCTATCCCTTCCTTTCAGCATGTTGACAACACCACTCAATTTGGTGGTGTTGGCAAACTTGGTGAGGAAGCACTCAATTCCACTGTCCATATCATCAACAAAGATGTTAAATAGCACCAGTCGCAGTACCAATCCCTGAGGAACACCACTCATCACTGGTGTCCACTTGGACATTGAGCTGTTGACTACAACTCTTTGAGTGCGACCATCCAGCTAATTCTTTATCTATCAAGTGGTCCATCCATCAAATCCATATCTTTCCGATTTTGAGACCAGAATGTCATGTGGGACAGTGTCAAACAATCTGAAACTTCTGGCCCTCCTGGTGCTTCAGGTTGTCCTGCTGTGGGGCAAAGGTGAAGCTCAAATCTGACTCTAAAGAACAGACCAAGGAGCAACATGGGCAGCAGCATCCCTAGGGGCTCACAGGACCCCAAGCCAGGCTGAAGGCAGGGCAACCCAAGGGGACTTTGTGGCCCCAAAAGAAGAACAGAGCAGGCTCCTTCACCCACTGCCCTCCCTCCCACTAGCCCCCAATAGGAACAGCACAAACTTGATCTTACAACTGTTCATCCTGAAATCCAGCTTAAGCACCCCTCATCCTTTCCTCTAGAAAAAAAATCAAACCTATTTTCAAGGGGTTGAATCACTCAGCCCTTCAGAATTGTATTGGGATTAAACATACAGATGTGGCAATGCAGGGGATGAGCAGAGGTCAGGATCCAGACGGTGTGGATTTGCACAGCCCTCCTCTGGGCTCTGGATCTAGGCAGATTTGCACTGGGTAAGAGTCCAGCCCCAGGGAAACAGTTTGACATGAGCTCAAAGATAGTAAGGGAAAGGGAAAAAAAGATATCACACCTTCCCCCCCATCTTATCAACCACAGCCTCTGCTGCCTGTATCTCTCCTATTAGCAGAGCCAGGCACCATGACAGGGATGGCTTCAGGGCAAGGACAGAGGGATCCCCAGAGAGGGCCATGTCAATGCCAGCCCTGGGGACTGCACCAGGCTGCAGTCTGTCCCCACCCTGGGTCACAGTGTCCCCTCCAGCCTTGATGCCCTGGGGGAGAGAGGCTGCAGGGCAGCCTAGCAGTGGACACTTGCCTCTGGGAGCCCATCACTGGCAGCTGCCTGCTGGCTGGCATCTTTGCTGTTTACAGAAGAAACACCTCATACTCTGTATTTGAGGAACATGGGGTAGAAGCTTGTTCTTGTCACTCCCCAAAATCCCCTGACCAGATGCAGCACAGTGCCTGGGGTCCCCTGGGCATGGACAGGCTCTGTTTTTGCAGCTCCTGCTCCATCCCCCGAACCCGGTCAGCAATAAATCAGCATTGTCTTCACCTTCCCAATGGGATGCTCACTGCATTTTCTCAGAGCTTATTTTCAGCACTGATTTGCTCCTTGTAGTGCTGCAAGGCAGGCAGGAGGGCGGTGGCTGCACTATCTCCCACAGCTCTGCCCCTTGGGCAGCTGCACTGCCGCATTGACTTCACCAGCCTCGCCAAGGGCCTCATTAGCTCAGCCCCAGTGCCCTGCTGACCACAGCACGTGCAGCCAAGGCTTGTAGCTGGTTATATTGAGAGCTTGTGCTCATGGCTGCCTCCAGAACTGGTTCCACAGCCACTCTAACAATCCCCAGACCCCTTGGCTGATACAGACACAGATGTAGGCATGCCACGCGGGTGCCTCAGTTTCCCCAGAGGGCAAAGAGGATGCGGCTGGCTCCCCTCCTCCGAACAGCGTCAAGTCCACTTAGCTCAGACAATATCTGGAAGATGAGCTGTCACACAGTGACACTGTGTGTTTGCTTCATGCCCTGGGGTTCCAGATCCTGCCTTGCACCTCCCAGCACCATGGCCTTGTAAACTTTAATGGCAACAGTAATTGGAGGAGACTTCTCCCAGCTCCTGGTGCTGGGAGAGCCGATGAGTGGGTACAAGGACTCCTGCACGCTGCCTTGCAGCTAAATGCCCACTGCCTACAGCCCCCCGTCCTCTTCCCTGAGCTGAACAAGGTGCCCTGGGCTCGGCTTCACACAGCCAGCCCTCACTCGCACTGTCTCCCTACAGCAAACTCAGTAGGGAGCCCTCAGAATCCTGCACTAGCTTTCCGCTGAGGAGAAGACAGTGTAGACCCAAGCCCCTCAGTTGCCCTGGGCAGAGTGGGTGCAGGGGGTTGCCTCCTCCTCTTTTGAGATCTTCCTTTGCAGACTGCTGCAGTAATGGCGTCGTATGACAGCTCCTAGCCACTACCAAACTGTAATTAATAAAAATAAACAAGATGAGCTAGCCACAGTAGGGTGAAGAGAGATCTGAACAACATATCCACTGGGAATCATTTATTCTGCACTGTTCTCTTTTTTTCAATACTATTCGCTTTCTCGAAAATTAATCATAGATTGCCGAGGGCCAGAGGTGACTCTGTGGCTTGGTTGGGTGGCCTCAAGGAACAGGCAGAGGCAGCTGAGTAGCCCAAGCTTCAGCCTTGCCTATGTCGCCCTGGTTAATAGGCAGCTCCCCTGCCTTTGCCTTGGTTTCCCTCTCTCTGGTAGCCACCACAGCTCTCTGCATCACACAGACATGACAGTTCATTTTGCCTTCTCCAAGGAGCTTACCTAGTGAAAGACTGTATATTGCCCATCTGCTGAGCCTCTGGGAAAGACAAGCCCAGGGGTCTCAGAAGGAAGGCTGAGCCTCCCGGGGTCTGTGCCCCAGCTTTCCGGCGGGCCGGCCCTGAGCTGCGCTCTCGGGACAGGCACCGCCAGGCCAGGCATAGAGGGGAAGGAGCCCGACTGTTCCCAACCGCTCCCTCCCGTTCAGGCGGGCAGTACCTCAAGGGCTTTCCTCAGCTCCTGCACAGACCTCGATCCCAGCACATCCCTCGTCCCCGGAGCATCCCTAAGCTATGCACGTCCTTTGATCCCAGCACAGCCATCAGCCCTGACACATCCTCAAACCCCCGCGCATCCCTCAGCTCATCCCACNCCCAGGGCGGCGGGGCTGCAGGCTGCTGCGGGATGGGTGCACTCCGGGCCCGCGCCCTCGCCTTCCTCTTCCTCCTCCTCCTCGGCTGCCTCCTGCCCCGGCGCGGCCCGCTCAGGTGAGCGCACGGCGTGGGTGCTCGGCGCTGCGTGTTCGGCGGGGCTACCCCACTCGCGGGCCGCGAGGATTGCTGCACTCCGCAGCGCTCCCCCGGCACCTCCTCCTCCGGCACTCGGACCCCCATCCCCCGGGAGCCACATTTCCCCTTCGAGACCCGGGCATCACCCCCTCTTGGGGATGGATCTCTCCTGCGGGATTCAGGCATCCCCTCCCAGACCTGAAGAAGTCCCAGGACCTGCACCCCCAGTCCCAATCCGGACCTCTCTGCAGCGCCTGCTCCCCCCAGCCNCAAGCTTCAGCCTTGCCTATGTCGCCCTGGTTAATAGGCAGCTCCCCTGCCTTTGCCTTGGTTTCCCTCTCTCTGGTAGCCACCACAGCTCTCTGCATCACACAGACATGACAGTTCATTTTGCCTTCTCCAAGGAGCTTACCTAGTGAAAGACTGTATATTGCCCATCTGCTGAGCCTCTGGGAAAGACAAGCCCAGGGGTCTCAGAAGGAAGGCTGAGCCTCCCGGGGTCTGTGCCCCAGCTTTCCGGCGGGCCGGCCCTGAGCTGCGCTCTCGGGACAGGCACCGCCAGGCCAGGCATAGAGGGGAAGGAGCCCGACTGTTCCCAACCGCTCCCTCCCGTTCAGGCGGGCAGTACCTCAAGGGCTTTCCTCAGCTCCTGCACAGACCTCGATCCCAGCACATCCCTCGTCCCCGGAGCATCCCTAAGCTATGCACGTCCTTTGATCCCAGCACAGCCATCAGCCCTGACACATCCTCAAACCCCCGCGCATCCCTCAGCTCATCCCACAGCCCCGCTGAACTACCGAACCCGGTGCCGCTCTGGACCCTCGCAAACCCCGCAGGGATCTGCCTCCCTCCTCAGCACCAGGACAGGGCCCTGTCGCCCTGCGCCAAGGAGCCCCCACGGCGGACGTGGGCTTCAGGACAACCCCGACTGGGTGGCAGAGGTCCCGGAGGCGGTGGGAAGGAGGCGGGCTCGGCGGCGGAGAGCCCCCAGTCGCCGTACCCGCCCCCTCCCTGCCGCGGCGGCCGAGGCTCCGCCCGGCTCCCGGGGCCCGCAGCCGGCCGGCACCTACCCCGCGGCGAGCTCCCGCTCGCCCGGACTATGAGGAGCTGGACCGGGCGTGGGGCGGCGGCAGCAGCGGCGGCAGCGGCCCCAGTGCCGGGGGAGCGGGAGCGGGGGCGCCGCCACCGCCGGCCGGGTCATGCCCGTGCGCCCAGGGCGGCGGGGCTGCAGGCTGCTGCGGGATGGGTGCACTCCGGGCCCGCGCCCTCGCCTTCCTCTTCCTCCTCCTCCTCGGCTGCCTCCTGCCCCGGCGCGGCCCGCTCAGGTGAGCGCACGGCGTGGGTGCTCGGCGCTGCGTGTTCGGCGGGGCTACCCCACTCGCGGGCCGCGAGGATTGCTGCACTCCGCAGCGCTCCCCCGGCACCTCCTCCTCCGGCACTCGGACCCCCATCCCCCGGGAGCCACATTTCCCCTTCGAGACCCGGGCATCACCCCCTCTTGGGGATGGATCTCTCCTGCGGGATTCAGGCATCCCCTCCCAGACCTGAAGAAGTCCCAGGACCTGCACCCCCAGTCCCAATCCGGACCTCTCTGCAGCGCCTGCTCCCCCCAGCCAGAACCCTCCCAGCCCCAACCCAGACCTCCCTGCAGGCTGCCAGAACTCCTGGCCTCACCCTCCATTCCCTGGAACCCTGACCCAGAACCTCGGGGACCCACCAGACCTTCCCTCTCCAGTCCCAGCCACACACAGCCAGGCTCTGCCTGTCCCTAGCAGCCCCTGTCGTGGAGCTGGGTGCCTGATGGTTCCCCTGGCCCCAGGCCAACTGGGGACTCTTGCCACGGTGGGACAAGGAGCAAGCTGAGCCTGGTGATGGCCTAGGCTGCTCCTTCTCCAGTACTGCAAAGCCCCTGCAAGGTCCAGACCCTCTCCTGGCTCAGGGCGATTAGGGGGGACAGCTCAGGACAGACCCTGACCCCAGGTCCAGTGGGTGCAGGAACAACTGTTGGCCTACTTAGCTGGAGAATCCAAAGCTCCCAGGTCCCTTTTTCGCTTTCTGGCCACTTTGGGTGCTGTTTGGGACAAAGTGGGAGCAGGTGAGATCAGGCCAGGCAAGGAGGGCTTGAGGGGCTGCAGTGCCCCTGGGCTGAGCTCACTCCCTGCCCCCACTACCTCCTCCCACTACTGGCCTTGCTTCACATGTAGAAACTGCTTGTCTCAGGATGACATTTTTAGGTGGACATGAGTCCACCATGCCCTTGCTCCACAGAGGTGCTGAGCTCCAGGGTCCTGCAGTGTCCAGGCCAGGTTAGTGGGCAGTGCCCGAACTGGGAAGCTGCAGCCAAACCTTGAGAAGAGCCAGGACCCAGGAGCTGTGTGCCCAGGTGCCATGTACCAACATGGTCCTGCCAGTGATGCTGCTGGAGATGACTCCACCTGGGGCATTTCTGCACCTCCTGCAGTTCCCAAAGTCTGAGCATCACTGGGGCTGCAGATCCACCTCTACTCAGACAGTTAGCTAAGCCTCTTCAAGGAGCTAGCTGCAAGTGTCAAGTGAGCCTTCTTCCCACATGCTCCAGGTGAGAACCTTTATCCTCCAGCAGAGGAGGACATGGTTCACAGTTATGTGGTAGGCAGAAGCCTGACTTACTGCCTTGTTACCCTGACCTCTCACAGCCCTCCTCCTGAAGTTGTATCTTTGTAATGCAGCTCCTGGAGGGGGAATTTCTCTCAGCCTTTTGCTCTTGACCAGGACCAGTCTCAGGTAATTTCTGCTGCCTGTTGAGGGAAAACCTGCCCAGCTGGATCATTTTGGGGTGGCCACTGGGGCCATTTCTAGCTGGTAAGGATGCACATAAGCCCCTGCAGGATGAATCCCGCTAACCTGAGAGAAGGTAGGAACAAGGTGCATTGGAACAAGGAGGTAGGAACAAGGAGGTAGGAACAAGGACCCCGGGGAGCCCCAGCTCCCACCATCATTGTCTGCTTGTAGTAGTGGGGTCATAGCTTCAAGCAGGAGTGGGATCCACCTAGACATGGACCTGGCAGAGTTACAAGACAGCATGTAGCAGCACCAGGAGCATGCTCAAAACTCCCTTTGTGTCCGGAGGATGTGTTCTCCATCACAGCCACGTCTGGCAATATGATGAGAGAACATTCCTTGAAATGATCATTATAGACTGATGGAAGGAGAGAAACTGGCAGGCTAAGATGTGTCCACAAAAATATCCCCTCCATGGTCAGTTTAAATAAGTCTCCATCATCACTGGGAGTGCTGCATGGGAGAGCTCATGTCAGCACCATGCTCATGGCCAGTGCAGAGGTGGGTTTTGCTGCTCCTCTCCTGCCACGTTGTCTTGGCCCCTGGCAACCAGTTGTGCTCCTGGGCACCTCCTTACACTAAGCCATCCCACAGCTCAGGAAGGGTGTTGTGTCCCCCAAGCCTCCCAGGCCATGAGTCTGTGCCAGGTAGGGTACAGATGTTTGCTCAGCAACTCAAGACAAGGCTGGTGATTGAACTCAGGAGGGACTCTCTTCACTTCCCCCTCCAGCACTGACACAGAGCCCAGCTGCTGTGCAGGAGGCCGTCACCTGCTGTGTCCTGTCCCCACTGCAGCCCTGGAGCCAGGAGGCACCCAGCCTCAAATGCCATGCCAGAGGACATGGCAAGCAGGAGCTTTACTGGCAAAGGGACAGGCAAAATGCAGGCACATGGCACTCAGGCTGGGGCAGGCAAGGAGGCAAGCTGCTGGGATCACAGCAAGAGGAAGGGGTCCTGGGGTCAGCGTGCTGACTCAGCAGTGGAGCAGATGTGGCACCAGCACAGCTGCTGTCCCTGGTAGCTGGCAATCCCTGAGGGATGCCAAAATGTGCCTGCAGACCCATGGTGCCAGCAGGCAGCTAACCTGCCTCCTCTGCCCCACAGGCTGGTCTCAGGGTGGGAGGAGATTAAAGCTGCTTCCCAAAGCTCACCTCAGCCCATGTCACCCTCTGATTTCCTGGACAAGCTTATGGGACGAATGTCAGGATATGACTCCCGGATTCGACCCAACTTCAAAGGTAAGGGGAGAACATGAGCCTCCCAAACCTTACAGTGACCCACGCTTATGGCTGCCAAAGCCAGAGAACAGGCAGATATGGGTTTTGGGGGCAGGACCCTGACACACGTCCCTCTGCCTAACACCCTTCCCAGAGTCCTGGCTGCTCCTGTGATCACAGCCGCCTTGTGTGCGCCTGCTTTGTCTGACAATGCAGGCAGCTGCAGTGCTTGCAGGGTGTGCTGGGGTTCACCTTGACACACCATGAGGGTGACCCCAGTGGGCAGGGGAACACTCATGTGCATTCATCTGTGCAGCACATGGAGGAAGTGGTGTCACTATGTGTGCCTGTGCAGTGCACGTGTCTCCCTGACCAGCAGTGAGAGGAGACTTCATGCTGTTTTCCAGGTCCACCTGTCAATGTGACATGCAACATCTTCATCAACAGTTTCGGCTCTGTCACCGAGACCACCATGGTGAGAGTTTTGCCAAGTATGACAGGCTCCTCTCCCAGTGCCTTGGGTCTGGCTGCGTCTGTTAGGGAGCGTGCAGGTCCCAGTGCCCAAGCCGCTGTCTGTGCTTACAGGGGTCCTGTGACACTTTCTCCAAAGCTGGCCCTGGCACTGCAGTGGGGACATTGCAGTGGGGACATTGCAGAGCCATAACAAATGGCTGTGACTTTTCTGGGGTCAGTTAACCAGAGCTTGGCTGTGTGGGTCACATTCCCCAAATGTGAGCTGGGAGAAACACCCTGAAGGATTGAAGCAAGGCAGCTGGTGGTAGCTCCCTGCTGTTCACAGGCTTAGCAGGTGCCATAAGACACAAGCAGGCTCTGTGTTCCTGCCATCCTCAGCCTCCTCTGGTGCATGAGGAACTCTGAGGAAGCCCCAGGGCTACAAATTCCACACTTGTGCTGCTGCAAAGCCTTAGTACCATCAACCATCACATCACACCCCTGCAGGGCCACAGAGCCCTTTGAGAAACACTGCAGGCAGCAGCTACTAATCCTCCTGCTCCTTCTCCTCTTGGCTGTTGTGGCGTTGGCTTCCTGGCTGCTGACAGCATGGGAAGGCTTCTGAGCTGCCCCTGCCCTATGCATGGTTAGTGTCAGGCAGGAGCACCTGCAGGGCTGAGCCTCAACCTAGACCTTCCACCCCCTCCTCCATTCATGTTCCTCCTCCATGTCTTCCTCCTCCTCCTTCCTGGGCACTGTAGAGTGCTCCCAGCTGACATGATGCCCTCTGCCCCAGGACTACAGGGTGAATGTCTTCCTGCGGCAGCAGTGGAATGACCCCCGCCTGGCTTACCATGAGTACCCTGACGACTCCCTCGACCTGGACCCCTCCATGCTCGACTCCATCTGGAAGCCAGACCTGTTCTTTGCCAATGAGAAAGGGGCCAATTTTCATGAGGTCACCACTGACAACAAGCTGCTACGCATCTTCAAGAATGGCAATGTGCTTTACAGCATTAGGTAGAACCCTTCTCCTCTAGTGCAGTGCCCAAGTGGGGAGGTGAAGCTTTCCTCTTGCCTCCCATGGAGCAGCTTTCCCCCTTTGATTGATTGATTGACTTAGCCTTCAGCAACCCCCTCTTTTCCTCTGCCTTCTCCAGGCTGACGCTCATCCTGTCCTGCCCTATGGACCTCAAGAACTTCCCCATGGACATCCAGACGTGCACCATGCAGCTGGAGAGCTGTGAGTACCTAGGGGGGTTCTAGCTGAGCTTTGTCCCCCCCATCCCATCCTGTACCATCCCATCCCAAAGGCTAGCATCTCCCAGCTTCTGAGGGAGGTCAGCAGGAAGGAGTGGTCATTTAGGGTGGAGATGAATGGGGTACATGTCCCCTCCATCCCATGGCTCCCTCTATCCCCTCCAGTTGGCTATACCATGAATGACCTCATCTTTGAGTGGCTGGAGGAGCAGGAGGCTGTGCAGGTGGCAGAGGGCTTGACACTCCCACAGTTCATCCTCCGGGATGAGAAGGACCTGGGCTATTGCACCAAGTACTATAACACAGGTGAGCACCCCAGGAACATGTGCCACCCCCCCCGCCATGGCCTGGGGGTCCCTCTTGCCCATCGGGGCCATCTTTCCCCACAGGCAAGTTCACCTGTATTGAGGTGAAGTTCCACTTGGAGAGGCAGATGGGTTACTACCTGATACAGATGTACATACCCAGCCTGCTCATCGTCATCCTCTCCTGGGTCTCCTTCTGGATCAACATGGATGCTGCACCAGCCCGGGTGGGCTTGGGCATCACCACTGTGCTCACCATGACCACACAGAGTGCTGGCTCCCGTGCCTCCCTGCCCAAGGTCAGTGCTGCCTACATGCTGGGCTCCTGCGCTTCAGCCTGCCTGGAGCACCCAAGGTGCCCACTGCTGCCCCCAGCACCCCAGGGGCAGGGACAGCCTTCCTGTGGGAATGCTTGGCCCCATAGCCTTGCTGTCTGGGGCACTGTGTGTGCTGAGGGGGAACATAGCACTCCTTGGCTGGGCAAGCTCTGGACCATGTTTCCTAGCTAAGAGGGCTCCTGTGCCCCTTGGCAGTGAGGCAAAGCTGGCAGTGGGGGGGATAAGAGAGATGGGGACCTGTGGGTCCCTGAGCCCCTCTCTTCCTCGCAGGTCTCCTATGTGAAGGCCATTGACATCTGGATGGCTGTGTGCCTGCTCTTTGTCTTTGCCGCCTTGTTGGAGTATGCAGCCGTCAACTTTGTCTCCCGACAGCACAAGGAGTTCATACGCCTGCGCCGGCGCCAGCGGCGGCAGAGAATGGTGAGTCCCTCTCGCCACTGCTGTCATGACGTGTGCCTGTCCTCAGCCACCAAGGGGACACCCCAGGGCTGCAGGGCCAATTTCTCAGCAGCTGCCAAGGCAGAGTTCAGCACTGGATTGTGCCACACTGCCTGGGGCTTGTGGCTGGCTCCATCAAGGACTCACAGACATCACAGTCATTCTGCTTTCCTGAGCAGCACAGTGCCCATGGGTGCTTCAGTCCCTGCGAGCACAAACATGCCCAGAGTGCTGTCCTCCTTCTGCCACGACATCCTTGGGCTCTGCCTCCTCTTAAAAAGCAGAAAAATAAACAGTGAGGCTGGGAGAAACAGCCTTTCTCCTTACCTACAGCCCCATTCCAGGCTCCTCACTGTGCTGCAGTAGTGACAGGGGCCCACTGCTGCATCAGGGTGGTGAAGCACCAAAGGGACTTGGCATCCAGGGACAGGGTCTGGGCTGAAGATGGGTAGCACAGCAGGCCATGAAGACACAGAGTCCTACACTTGCAGGACAGCCCTCCCCTCCATCAGCCGATTGGTACAGGCATCAGCCCTGCGAGATGCTCAGGGAAGGCATGTGGATGCCCCACTCTCATTTTCTTGATGTAAGCACACTGTGAGGTATCAGACCTCCATGGAAGACATGAATTCAGGTACACACTGTCCAGGCTTACAGTGCTTTGTGCAGCCAGATCTCTTGGGCACATGCTGAAGTGGGATTCTGGTGCCTGGGCACTGCTGGGGGTGCTTTTTCCCCCCATGCTGAGCCGCTGTCTCCCCACCAACCCCATGCTGGTGCCCAGAGCCGCTGTCCCCAGGACTGGAGCAGAGCCACAGGTCATCTTCTGTCCTATTTCTGTTTGGTACATACTGTTGGATGCCAAAAGGGCCTGAGCAGAGGGGTGGCCAGCCTGGAGTCCCTGCAGCAGCTGAGCAGCCAGCACAGCAGCAAGCATACCTACATGACGCTCTTGCAGCTCTCCAGTTCCTGGGTAAAGCATGACCCTCTGGCAGCCTCACTATGCACCCTCCCCTCCCCAAAACAAGCCCCACAGGAGCCAGCCCCAGGGGCCAGCAACAGCCTGTAGAAGAAGCAGGGCAGTGATTTGCACAGAGCATGTGCCCATAGGATCCATAGGATGGAGCTGTTCCCTGGGCTGAAAAGTGGTATGAGAGAGGAAGGGGAATGGAGTAGATTTCCCTGGAAATGCCCCTGCTCTATGACTGTTTCCCCTTCCATAAAGCAGTTCCCTTTGCTGAGGGGTGAGTGATGCTGGAGCAGACTGATGACCTCTCCTGGGCTGCTGCCCATCTCCCCTAGGCTGTCCCAGCTCAGAGGGACCCAACACTCCTAACCTCCCACCTCCTCCTCCAGACTCCCTGACTGGACCCACTGGCCCCTTGGGCTCCAGGAATAGCTACTGTCCAGTGCACTCAGGGCACCCCTGCTCCCCGCCACATCCTCCAGGATAGCTACAAGCACTCAGCCTGGGGCAGGGGAGTAAAACTGCTGCAAATGAGAACTAATCTCAGCAATTTGAGCCACTGCTTCTCTCCCCACTGAGAAATCTTGCTTAGCTGGCTGATTGTTGAGTTAAATAAAGATGCCAGGATGCAAGCTCTCTGCATGAGAGCTCCCTTGCCGGCTGAGTGCCTGTGCAGGCTGACCTCAGCAAGGAGTCTGCTCCTCACAGAGGGCAGTGCAGGTCAGAGATGGCATTCAGGATCCAGCACCTCGGCTTCATAGGGGCATGGCACAAGGCAAAGGCCTATTTTGGAGCATGCCCTGGAAGAAGAGACCCACTGCAGCCAGATATGGCAACCTTGGGGCAGAGGGGGATGAGCCACAGAGACCAAAGGAGTGTCCTGGGGTTTTGGTGAGAAGCCAGACATGCAGCCCAGGCTTGCATGTGCTGGTGCCTCACCATTTACACAACCCACTCCCAAGAATAAAAGAGTGAGAGGAGGCAAGTTGTAATGATGTGCAGCTGTCAGTAGGGAGGAGTGCGGACACTAGTGTTTAGCACCTGAAGGGCCACAAGGTGAGCAGGGCTGCACCACAAATGATGGCAGTGGGCTGTGACCCAAGGTTGAGGTCAGGTGCCCGGCTCCCATAGCACTTTTTCAGGCTTGATTATAGACATGCAGCCCCCATGGGCACGCTGCCCTCCCTGCGGCCCCCCACCAGCATGGTGGGAGATGGGGTAAGCAAGAGCGGAGAGATGAGAAAGGAGTCCAGCTCTCAGCCTCCTTCCTCTGCTGTACCAGGCAGCCCCCACCAAGCGTGGGGGTCTGGGCTCTTGGAGGAAGTGGGAGGCCTTGCAAGCCCTGATGGTAGCCAGGCTTCTGCATCCCTGCCCAGCTGCCCCAGCAAGCTGCCTGCCCTCTCCCATTCACCAGTAGAGACACACTTCCACCCCACAGCAAACACAGCTGCCACAGCAGTGCCTGCATCCCTAAGCTCCCTGCACCCTAATGCATGCTGCACCTTGATATACTGTGCACCCCAGTACACCCTGCACCCCCATGTGCCCATTTTACCCTGCCCCAGTTCACCCCTGTCCACCCAGCTGCCAGAGACCCAGGCTTCCCAGGTCCTTAAGCTGGAGCTGTGAGGAGGCCAGAGGGGCTCAGCGTCAGCCTGCCAGGGTCAGAGTTGCCCTTGGATGCACTCTTAAAACACAGTCCTGATGACAAGGGAGCCAGTCAGTGCTCGCCCCCACATCCCATGCACACTGCTGCCTGCCTCTGCCCGCAGCCTGCCAGCTCTATGCTTTTGCCTGCACACTTTGGGCCTTGTGAAAAAACATCTTATCTTGTGCTGGGCACTTACATGACCATATTGCCTGGCAGCCACAAACACCTGCTCACCCTGCAGTATTGGCACCTACAGGGTGCCCTGGCTGACAGCCTTTCCCTTCACCAGGAGGAAGAGCTTGTCCGTGAGAGCCGCTTTTACTTGCGAGGCTATGGGCTGAGCCACTGCCTGCAGCCAAAGGACAGGGCTGGGGAGGGCCCTGGCATCTACAGCCCCACCCCGGTCAGCATGCTGCTGCGGGAAACAGAGAGCCTTCACAGGCGCTACATCGACCGGGCCAAGCGTATTGACACCATCTCCCGGGCCGTCTTCCCCTTCAGCTTCCTGGTCTTCAATATCTTCTACTGGGTCATCTACAAAGTGCTGCGCTCAGAGGACATCCACTCGATGCCCTGAGGCCTGGAAAAGTATGACTGCCTCTCAGTCTGAGCCCCCAAGTGTTCCCGGGTGTCATCAATTCAGCCAGAACAACAATTCCCTCTCTCCTGGAGTAGCAGCACAGCTGGGCTGGGCCATGGAGCCTGGATGTGTGTCCTTTTGGATCCTGGGGCACTGAGGAGTGGGATCAGCAACTCCAGGTCCCCACGGTCAGCTGGAGAGAGGGACCCCTCCTGCCTCCTGCATGGTGTCACCCCCAGGTATCCAGGGATGCTGTGCTGCCAGGACACAGGGAAGCTCCTGGTACCCAAGGATGCTGTGCTGCTGAGGTGAGCCCCGGGTACCCAAGGATGCTGCACTATCACGGTATAGGGGAGCCCCTTGTACTTTGGCATGCTGCACAACTGGTGACCAGGGAACACCACTTTCCAGCCAAACACCCTCCACCTCTCCGCATCTTCCATGTGAGGCTGCTGCTTCTTCAGGCTGCATCACTAAGCTATGGGCCATGAGACACCAAGAAAGAGGCTGCAGTCCTCTCTCTTCCCCTTGCCCAGAGCAAGAAACAAGCAGGGAGCACCCTTGCCTGTGCCTGGACTGTGGGGGGTGCTGGTTATGGCCCCATAGCCCCCAGCCCAGGAACAGACAGGGCCTCTCCAGCCCTCAGCCAGCTTCAACACACAGCAAAGCAGCAGGTCAGGGATTGCTTCTCTCGCTGCAGAGACCAGAGCTCCCTATGATGCCTGCAGCCACAGGCCAGACTGTGACAGGGACACTGGGCAGGAGTCTCCATTTCATCTGAGAAAACTCCAGCCCTGGGGCAGGCAGCATGTGAGCCCAGTCCCACTGGTGGTGAAGGGGTGCAGATGACTGCACGGTAGGGCCTACAGCTCATCTTCTAAGGAAGATTTTTGGGGATGAAAGTAGTGAGGGCAGCTTGGCCAGTCCCTTCAGAGGAATAGAGTGGTGTCACCTCCAAACTGCTGTGTTCCCACAGCACCACAGTACCAGCAGAGACAGAAATGAAAATCACCCTGTTCCCTAGCTTTCTCTCCACCCTGGCACTCAGGGACAGCATCCCCCAGGCCAGTTGACCCTGGCTGCTCCTCCACTGGAGAGGACAGCATCTGAAACCCCAACAGGACAAGCTCAGCAAGGCTTCCAGCCCTCCAGACCTGGATATCTTCCATGCTTAGCAGGAAATAAAAGCAGTAGGTGATGGTTATGTAGGTCCTACAGAGAGAAACGTGTCTCTCCTTTACCCCTGCTCACAGCCATCCCTGGGGACTCTCAGCCCAGTGGGGTCCATCCCCTCACAGCCCCAAGTGTAGGAATGGGCCCAGGGTCTTCCAGGCAGGGCAGGGGAATTTGCTTCTTTCCTTGGCTATGATGTCGCCATGGCATGAAGAGCCCCGGTGACTCACCTGTCATGGCAAAAGGGACCCTGCAGGGCAGGCTGGGGGATGTGAGTGGGAGGCCAGCACTGCCTGTTGAAGCCAGACCCAGGCAGAAACCCCCATCATGGCCCCAGCCCCACCCCCCTGGCAGGCATCACCCTCTCCCTTGCACAGCCCACCAGAAGCAAAGCTCTGCACTCCCTGCCCCCCACCCAGCCCCCCAAACCCCTCAGAGTGCTCAGCTGCACACACTCATTTTCACAGATGGGGCAAGCAGAGAACCAGCCCCAGGCCATGTCTAGGACTCACCGGGACAGGCAGAACCAACTCCACACCGCCACCACCGTGCATGCCTTCCTCACTGTGGGGGGTCCCCGTGGGGCCTCACCATGTGCCCAGGCCAAGCTTCCGAGGCTTGTTTTTGGGGAGGTCCTGTTTGGAGGCAGAGGAAGGGGTGCATCTCTTCTTCTTGGCTTGCCTTGCACCTAGCCCTCTGAGGCAGAGCTGAGTGAAGAGGTGCCAGCACCTGGGCAGCACCTACAGATGCTGGGAGGCCAAGCCACTAACAGCGGTGGGTTTTTAAACAGCATCAGTCTTCCTACGCAAATAAAGCCTTTCTGGGATTTTCAGTGGTGTGCTGGGGGTTTGTCTCTGCCACAGACCCTGAGGTGGTGACATAAGTGGTGGTGACTGTCAGATTTCATCTCCCGTGTGGGAGAAGTTAGCAGGACTAGGCAAGAACCCCACGAACTCCCAGCCCCAAACCCCATCACTCTCCTCCCCTCATCAGCTTTGTGGAGTGCTCCCTGTGGTCACCTCAGCTCCTTTCCACTCCATCCAGCCTTGGTCTGGGGTCAGGTCCAAGATGAGCCAGATGTAGGGCCAGGGAGGGGGCACTCCAGCCCCACAGTGGAGGTCAGACATTAGAACACGGGCAGTCATCCCAATGGGTGAGCCTCCCTGCATGGCCCCTTTGCACTGACTTGCTGGGTGGGTGCCAGCCTTACAGAGCTGCCAGCTGTCCCAGGGGGCTTACGCCAGCCCTGCAGTGCCATCCGGGGCTGGTGCTTTTGTCCCCAGCTGGTGCAGGGGCAGACAGAGCCTGCAGCTGAAGGCTGAACGCTCAAGCAAACATCAATCTCCCTCTGTCCTCCTGGCCAAGTTTCACAGATCGGCTCTGTTGGTACCTTGCAGTTCCATCGCCTGCCCGGCCCCATCAGGGACTTCTACGGCAGGAAAGAGAGAAAGTAAGGTGCACCCACACTGGTTTTGTGCTGACGTTCTTTAGGTGAGACAAAGCAACCTCCCTCCCCAAGGTCTTGCTCGTGTCCCCACCCCAAACCTACAGAGGATGTGGCCAAGAGGAGAGCCAGGAGCCATTTCACATGAACACGGTGTGCCCAGTTTCTTCACTCCCTGTTCTCCTTTCTCTCCCTTGCTGAACATTAGGTCTGAGCATCTGTTTGGAGATAAACACTGTGGTCAGCCCTAACCCACCCAGCTCCAGGAACTGCTACATCCCCCAGAAATGAAAATGGTAAAAACCCAACACATCCTTCCTAAGTCCTAAAGACTCCAAGTCCCATGTGTTGATTGTGGCAAGGTGGCAGGGGCTTGCTGCTTGCACCACACTAGCAAAGGCATGAGGGGAGCACTGCCACATGACCCCACAGACTCTTGCAGTTTGGCGGGAGTGGTTTTGGGGTCAAAACCAGCACTCAGCCCCCACCCCTGGTCCTCCCAGTAGTCCAGGTTGGACTGGAAGCTGTTGGGACACCCACACAGCTGCAGGGCTGTCACTGCCCTCCAGTACACAGCTCCAGTGGGTCCTTCACATCTTGGGGATAGTGACAGCATCCAGGATTTGGTGCTGAGCCTCACACCCACAGGTCGCAAGGTGGCCAGGGGTCAGCCCAGTTGGCTCCATCCCCCAGCAAAACCCATAGCCTTCAAATAAGTCAGTTTTCCATTTCCCACCTGAGGCTGTGCATTGGGGTGTGCATCCCAGTCATCACAGGAGCAGCTATGGGCATAGGATCAACAGCCATGGCCAAGTTAATTACTGGTTTAAATGGAACTCAATGGAGTTACACCAGGTTAACAAGAGTCCTAGACAGTAAAATGAGCATCATTGGCACTGGCAGCTTCCCAAAAGCCCGACAACAGCATGCCCAGGGTCAAGCAGCCACAGGCACACACAGGTTTGGGGTAGCATGACCCCTCATCAGCCTCAAGGGCTCCCTGGGCCACCTGTGTGGGACTGAAGGAACGTGCCCTTAACCAAGTACTGTAACAGCACACCAGCAAGGTCCCTGCTCCACCAACTACAGAGGATTTGATCCTGCTGAAGCTGAGTTCTGCTGCTGTGCATCCCTTCCTCCACCCATCCCTCACCAGGGCCTCCTGCCCATACATACACCCTGGAGTTGCCTTAGGGCAACACCAAGCATCAGGGGTTTAGCAAACTATCCTGTTCAGATGGACTGGTGCCCACGGGACGCTATGTCCCATGCTGTTCAGATCCAGAACCAGGTGAGTTCAATACAGCAAGTACAGGCAACAGCTCTGATGAGGCTTTGAGTACTCAGCACCCTTCATCTGTTGCTCCAAAGTCAGCCAGCCAGTTCTGAGCAGGCCAGGGCTGTTCCTTACAGATAGGGAAACTGAAGCACAAGGAAAACACCAGGAGCTGGACTGGCAGCATGCCCTGCTGGGATCTGGCCATGCTACAGTGCACAGGGCCCTTGCAGGACTGCAGACCTGCTGTGGCTGGCCTTGTGGGGGCAGGACCCTTTCACCACAGGGAAGGTGCATGTGTAGCATGCTCAGGCACCCATGCCCTCAACACAGTTCTGCCAGCATTGCCCCCCAGACACCAAGGGGCACTTTGTCCCTTAGCACACCCCTGTCATCTAAGCTGCAGCATCACACCACAGCCTGTCACCTCCACCTGCTCAGAGGGGCTTTGCTGGTGCCTTGTCAAACCCCACACCCACATCCACAGCCCCAGCACCACTTTGGGACCAACCTGCAGCACTCATGGGAAGCCAGCCAACACATGCAGGCATGAGTGTCACTGTGCCAGGTACTCCCAGGGGCAGACAGGACACCTGGGAAGAGGCAGCAATGAAGGGCTGGAGCCCAGAGACAAGCAGGGATCAGCCCTGTAGTGCCTCCAAGCTCTGGGAATATGGGATCACTGCCCAGCTCCAAGCTGTGGTTTTGCACAAGAAAAAACAAAGCAATGACATTTTCTAGTCCCCAGAGTGGCTTGTTTTATCTGACTTTGAGAAGCCTCTGCGCTTTAGCCCTTCAGGGGGCAGTGGGAGGACCTCAGCAGTGAAACAAGGAGCAATTATCAAATCACTGTCTCTGAATGAGCTTTTGTTCCCTGGATGCACCAGAGCAGGGATCGGAGGACACCTAGTGAGATGCCTGGATGGCCCCATGCACCAGCGGCACCCAGAGCCCAACCTCACTATGGGTCCAGCCCTGCAGGAATTCCATCCTGCTCCCCTCCTCTTGTGGCAGGGCCCACGATGAGAGTTCCAGCAGGGCTTCAGGGACTGGTTCAGCCCTGAGGAAGATGCACAGGAGGAAAGAATTGGCTCCTTGTTTCCCATTTCCTGCTGCTCTCACTGTTGCCTCAGCCATATATGCTGCCAATGTTGATACCTCCAGCAGTACTCAAAGCTGTGTGACTCCTGCTAAAACAGGGATTAGATCTGGGGCTCATCTCAGATTCACTGACTGGGATGCAGGTGCCCCTTACAGCTCTCTGGGTCCTGCATTGCTCATTCCCAGAGGTTCTTGTCTCAATCCTCAGTCAAGACAACTTTATTGGAGCAAATAAGGTAATGCCTTGTGACTACGACTTATTCTTGTGGCTGAACTTGTTTGAAGAGAGACCACTATCTTTGAGTGCAAAGATCTGGACCAGCACAGGCACCCCAGGTGGAGACACACTGGATTCAGCCCCTCACAGATCCTCACAAGCAGGCAGAGCAGCAGCAAACAGCCTGACCATTCTCCATGCTCTGTATCAGCCTCTTGCCAGTGCTGGATCCAACCCTGTACTTCACTCTGATCCTCAGATTCCTGCAAGAGGAGAGCTAGGCTCTGCAGAGACCCCATTCCCTCTCCTTACCTCCCAACCTACAGTACCATAAAACACCCTGAGCTCATGGTGGAGACCCTGCCAGGTGCACAGCAGGAGCACCTGAGAGCCCTATGCTCCGAACAGCCCATGCAGGCCAGGACAGGCAGGCCACAAGATACTGTCTGAAGAAACGTTCTAACACCAAACCCCTCCTCCTCCATTGATGTTGGGACAAGCCATCGTGGTTAAGGAGTGGTAGTACTCAATACAAAAGGAAAAACGAGGAAGATGAACCTGGTCATGGGTCTCAGAGGGGTGAAGGAACCCAGACTTGTTAAGAGAGCAGCAGTGACAAGGGAGGAAAGAAAATAGGAGGAAGCAGGTAGTGTGAGCAGGAAGATGCCCTTAGAGGATTCATTCTGGAGCTACTCACAGGTTTCAAGGCAGGGCTGAAGAACAGAGGTAAAAGCAAGCCCTGGGCCTGTGGGGATCAAACCCTATTCCACAGGACCTTGTGCTCACATGGTCAGCGTTGACACAACGGATCACGCACAACTCCCACCACCACCCCTGTGCTCAGGCAGCCCCAGGCACCCCTGGACAGCCCCCGCACTCCCAAGCCCGGGGCCGCGCTGCCGTGGGGCTGGACGCAGCAGCAAGGAGAGGGCATGCGCAGAGGCTCCTGCCCCCGAGCACCGAAGGAGAAGCCTCCGCACAGCAGCCAGGGAGAACCGGTCTAGTTCACACACACCACGGCAGGCACCGATCAGCCGGCCCCTGAACAGCCCCAATCCGGGCAGGCCTCGCCCCGCCGCCACGTGCCCTCCGCCCCGCTCACGTGAGCCCGGGGAGAAGGCAGGCGGGGGCGGCGGCCAGCCCATCGCNACAACGGGCTGGCGCGGACACCGCCGATGGGCTGGCTGCACTGGGAGCGCTTCCTCTGCGCCACCGACTGCGCCACCGACCCGGGCCGCTGCGTCAGGTACCCTGCGGGGGTGCCCCAGGGCCCAGCCTCGGGAGTGGGGGGAGGAGATAACCCAGGTACCGGCAATGGTGGAATTAGGGCGAGGGACAGCTGGCACAATGCGATGCTCTGCGGCCCTCTGCCCTGGCACCCGGTGTGCCTTCCCATGCCAGGGTGGAGAGTCAGGCTTGCTCCGGGGCCGAAGCCAGAGCCGCGGTCTTCATCACACTCCTCTGCCTTTTGTGTGCTCACGGCTGGTCCAGCCCCTTGGGGGAAATGCAGCACGGTTGCCGGTGCTAGAAATGGGGCTGCAGTGTTCTCTGCTTTCTGCCTCCCCGTGTCCAGTGAGCAGCTCTTCATGGAGATGGCTGACGTGATGGCTGCCGAGGGCTGGAGGGACGCAGGCTACGAGTTTGTCTGCATTGACGACTGCTGGATGGCCCCGACACGGGATGAACACGGCAGGCTCCAGGCTGACCCAAAACGGTTCCCCAGGGGGATCCACAAGCTGGCTGACTATGTGAGTGCCACCCACCACAGCGTGGGGCAGTGACAGCAGTCAGTGACCTGACCTGTAGCCACACTGAGAGCAGGGGAGCAGAGGGAAGGCCAGGTGGGGAACAGCTGTGTAGCTGTTAAGGCTTACAGCCGTGCTTGCCGATGTGGTATTTTGCTTCCCTTGCTGGCCCAGCTCCACCTCCTCCTGCCTCGAGGCTGCCCCATCCCCAGTTCTCTTTCTGTCTGCAAGCACAGGTCCACTCCAGGGGGCTAAAGCTGGGAATCTACAGCGATGTTGGCAACAAGACATGTGCTGGCTTCCCTGGCAGTTACAACCACTATGACCTGGATGCCCAAACATTCTCCTCCTGGGGTGTAGACCTGGTGAAGTTTGATGGCTGCAACTCTGGCACACTGGAGCTGTTGGCAGAAGGTAGGTATAGGCTCAAGGGCAGCACTGTGCCATGGGATGGGAATATTCTGCAGGCAGCAGCAATTCTAGGCCCAGGATGGGCTTCAGGGAGTTGCTTTTCCCTGAGCATACTAATTTAAGGGATTTGCTTACGAAAGCAGGTATGAGACTCTGTTCCCAAGGTAGTGAGTGTTGCTGGCCCAAGTGTTTTTCACCTGTTCAGCTTCCTGGAGCTTTCACTGCCGTGCACAGCTTGAAAAAGCAGCTTTCTCACACCAGAGGCGGCAGCATGCCAAGCATGGAAACTTCAACTATGTATTCTGGTGGCTCTGCATACTCTGCCTCAGCTCTTAATGCACAGAGGCTTTGTCCTGGAGAGTTCAAAGCGTTTCACACACTTAACCCACAATCCCTTCAGTGAGGCCACATCAACACGATTCAGCTTGAAGCTACAACAGCCTGTGTTAGCTGTAAAAAGGACAATTATCAGGGCTTTTAACAGGAAAAAAAAATGAATTCAAGCATGAAAATCCTACTGGGGTTTTCATTTTAAAGCACACCAATGTAAATCTAAGTTCAGAAGTTATTTGCACACAGGCTGGCAAGTCAGCAGCTGAAAGCTTAGTAGCTCACTGTGCCAAAGGGGTTTGGCTACAGACTCTCTGCAAGCACAAATCCCAGTGCCACAGGAGCAGATCTGTGGGAAGAACAGTGCACCTCTGATGGCAGTTTTCTCTTGACTGGACTCTCACTGCTGGCACAGCACCACAGTGTTTGGCAGCAGGAATTCTGCACACAGTTCTGGCTCTGCCTAGAGGCACTACCTCTCTGGTAGGTAGAATCTTTCCAAGTGACAATCCCATTGAAGCCAGTTGGTGAGGCATATGCCAGCTGCTACAGCCAGGAGCTCAGCACCATGAGTGACAGCTGAGCTGAAAGCTCTTGTTGGATCATATGGGTAACTCAGACACAATCCAGTTGTACTGAAGCAGTTCCAGGGGAGAGAGCAAACTTTTCATTCCATCTCTGCTGATTAAAAGGGACTTAACAGGGCTGTCTGGGGACAAGGACAGGAAAAAAAAAGTGGTTTTGCATTCCTGCCTGCTCCATATGGTGCAAATGCCTCATAAGAACATACTCCTGCAGTGCTACTCTGCAAAGCTGTACCCAGCAGACCGATAGATACCAGCTTGTATTTCCCAGGTATCTAGAGGAAAAAATGCCATGCGGCAAACCCACAGCCTCTTCCCATAGCTGTATGTACAAGGAGATCAGCAGTCTTGGAGCAATAAACCTGCCCATGACCTGTAGCAAAGCTGTGAGGAAGCTCACCTGTCCTTGGAAGGCAGGAGACTGCAGACTATAAGCTCCCCTGTCCTTCCTGTGCTGTTTCAGCCGCAATATACTCGGCCTTGATTTTGCAAGAATTGAACTGAAACCTGAACCTGTGACATTGGATTAGTTCCCCTGTGGGCCAAGGAGATTGTGTAATCTCTGCCTGTCCTTTTCCTTTAGGTTACAGGCGCATGTCTCTGGCCCTGAACAAGACTGGAAGGAGCATTGTGTACTCCTGTGAGTGGCCTTTCTACTTGAGACCCATGCAGCTGGTAAGGAGTATTTCTCAAGGCTTATCCTGGGTCTGAAAGTGGGAAGAACAGAAAACCATTAAGACTGCAGAACAGCCTCCTGAGAAACTTGCTGCTCTCAGATCTGACAGACAAGACGACTGTAAGGTAGAGGAAAAACACTTTTTCCTCTACAGCCCTGAAGTATGCCTGAGGAAAGTTGTTACTCTGCTGAAAAGAATTCAGTAGGATCCCACAGTATGAAAGCATAACCCAGCTGGAGCATGCCAAAGAACAAAGCAGTATCCATCTGCTTCCAGTCTCCAAGAAACCAAGCAACAAAATATTGGCAATGCACACACAGCTAGCAGATAGTTCAGTGCTATTTCTCTTGGACACAGTGCTGCAGACTCAGCTTTACAGTCACCTCTAGGGACCAAGAGAGAGATTTTAAGACAGACAATTTAATAGGAATTCTCCACATCATTTACCAACAGATTTCTGCCAGCCGGGGTCCATGACCAACGTGTTGCTCTCCACCCACAGGTGGCTTCCCCTGTTCCACTATGACAGGATGGTGCCATTCCCTCACACTGGGAGTTAAATGCATTAGTCACTGAAGAGTATAAACACAAGAAACGATAGTAATTACTGGGATGTCACAGTTTAATCCCACTGGCCCCATCACACCTTCAGTAAAACAGCACTCAAAGGAATTTTCTAACAGAGCTAGGTGGCCACAACTGTTCTCCCAAGGGAAGCAATAGTGTTGTCTGGAGCATGGCAGACTGGAGTTACTGGGCACAAGGCGTCCTAGGGAACCAACATGCACCAGATCATCCAGATAGCTGGTGATGGAAGGTGTTATCATAGTTCTCTCCCAAAACATCCCTGATCCTTGTGTATGGCCTTGTTCTTGTATGACCAGGCTCTCTGGCTAATCACACTCACTGTTTTGGCAGCCCAATTACACGGAGATCAAACAGTACTGCAATCAATGGAGGAACTTTTTTGATGTCTATGATTCCTGGAGCAGCATCAAGAGTATCTTAGACTGGACAGCACTTCACCAGGACAGCATTGTGAAGATAGCTGGGCCAGGGGGCTGGAATGATCCTGACATGGCAAGTAGAGCAACATCCACCTCCCTTGCAGCACCAGCAAAAAAATCCTTTCTTTGGCTATAGGCTGAGAAGGATGGGAAGGGAGAGGATTGGGGGAGAAACATTGAGGGGAAGGGCTCTGATAGGGCCCTAAGATCAGGAACTTGATGAGGGGCTCCCTGGCTGGAAATGGGAAGGGAACTACAGCTACAGACAGTACCAAGAAAGCACTGTCTCTGTGTAATGCAGCTTCTAACAGCAGTGCCAATTCCAAACGCAGGTGTGGTAGTGGGAGACAGTGTCCAAAGTGCTGATCTCCCAACAGAAGAAAAACCCCTGGGTGCCAGGCTGGGTGCTAGCATTACAAGGAAGCAGTGTCTGCATCCCAAAGCAGATTCATAAACACTGTCTTAACCAGTTAAGGATCCTCCACTGGTGGTTCATCCTAAATTGCCACACTAGTCATGCCTCGTCTTTCCCAATCAGCTGGTCCAGCTTCTAGCACTCAGCCTATTTAACCAGTCCCCAAATAGGGGCCCCACCCTCAGCATCCTGTCATTTACCAGTGCTCAGGTTGGTGACCCAGTTTCTCCTGGGTATTTTTGTTTTCTTGTCACAGCTGGTGATTGGTAACTTTGGGCTGAGCTGGGACCAGGCAGTGACTCAGATGGCAATGTGGGCTATTATGGCAGCTCCCCTCTTCATGTCCAATGATCTGCGGCACATTAGTCCTGAGGCCAAGTGGCTACTCCAAAACAAAGAGGTGATTGCCATCAACCAAGATCCACTGGGGAAGCAGGGATACCAAATCAGCAAGGTAGGAACGACTGGGCTGCGGGTGTGCTCAGGGGCAGAAAGGGGACGCTGGGGACACATGGAGTGTAGAGGAGTGCTCAGGGTTTGGGAACAGGAGCCCAGTGAGTGCACTTGTTCTTGAAGCTTGCTTAAACAGACAGGCATGAAGACTATCAATTCTGCCTCCCCTAATGTAAGTCCTGTGTTTATTTTCTCCTTGGCAGGACATGAACTTTGAGCTCTGGGAGAGGCCCCTGTCTGCTCAAGCCTATGCCGTGGCAGTGCTGAACCGGCAAGAGATTGGGGGACCCCAGAACTTCACCTTCTCTCTCACCTTCCTTGGCAATGGGCTAGCCTGCAATCCAGCATGCTCAGTCTGGCAGGTCTTGCCAGCCAGCAGGGACTGGGGAGTTTACAGCTGGATCTCCTCCCTGAGCGTGGAGGTGAACCCAACAGGCACTGTGCTGCTGAAAGTAGTGGCACTATAGGAGGCACAAAGACAAATCTTTTTCTGAGCCTCAGTCTAAACTTCTTGTCACAAGAAGCCTGTCTCCTTCCTCCAGGCAGGGTGTCTTTGTTGTCTCCTTAGGTATTCACTGCTCAAGTGCTTCTACATGGACTTTGAATCTTCAGCCAAATGTACCAAATACCCATCACTCCATCACTAAGAGGTAACAGAAAAAGGGGTGCTGCATCTTTTCTGTTAACTCTGGCATGTCAGCTAACTCATTCTCCAAGGGGCTTTAAGGGCCCCAGCAGGGCAACAACTCCTGTTAATGCCCACTACCAACCAAAGAAATGCAAAGGATACTTGGAGCATGGTACAGCTCTCCTTCAGCATTTCAGGTACAGTTGGGCAACACAGCCTGGCTGCCTTGCACACAGCTTTGCCAGCCTGTGGCACAGTCCAAGAACAAGAAAAGCTGCTATTACCCCTGCTTAAGAAACCCAACATTCTCCTCAAAGCATGGGCATCTACTTCCACCTTCTGACAACTTGGGGACTGGCCTAAATCGCTGCACTTTCTAGCAACTGCTTTCTCGACAGCTGCCTGCTTAGTATAGATGTGATTAAGTATCGTGCCTTAGGACTCAGCTTTTGAGTGTTTCTTCCTAACCCAGGAATCTTCCTCTCAACAGCATCTGTCACTTCCCTTTAGATGACAATTGGCCTTTCATGGGGCCACCAGGGTCCCCTTCCTCAGTGAGCTGCCTTCCAGAAATAGCTGTGTGCTTACTTCCCACTGCTGGCAGTAGCCTTTAGGTTGAGTAATACAAGTCCTTGTGAAACAGAAGATGGGATAATCACTTATGCAACCATCATGTACAAATATATTCTCTTCTGACTACTACGCTATCAGAGTATCTTCATTGGTTCTTAGTTCTGTGATTAAGCACTTTGATTAAAATGTCCTTTCAAAAGGCTAAACTTTTTCTTAGTTCCACTGTACAGGAGCACAGCATGATAGCTGAAACTAAATCAGGTTTTAGAAAACAGGTCAGTTTGTTCCAGTCATTAAGTTCTTGTGAAATTTGTCATTATTACTAACAGTGCTCAGTAAAGCTGACACAATGCAGCCATACAAACCATCTGACAGGCAGAGACCAAAGCCACTGCTGCCAACAGCTTAAGCAGCAGGAGTTTGAAAATGCCAATCACATCAGCCAGTACTGAATAAGCAAAAATACAAATTCTGTTACCGTTTGGTAACTGAGCACTCTCAGTCCCTATGAAGATGTGAAAAGCCATTTCTCCATTGTCCAGCTCTATTTCTGCTACAAGAAAGTTACTCTTGGGAGCACTGCATTACATTCCCAGCACCTGGTGTCAGTGGACTTCCTATTCACAAGCAGCATACTGCTGCCTCAAATCGATCCCATCAAAGCCCAGGGCAGGCTGTCCTATAATGTACCACTTTCAGCCCATCAGTCACAATTCACTTGAAACCTCAGTGCTATGCTTGGGCTTTTTAAGTAAAATTCTAAGAGATGCAAACTACAGTCACAGGAGGCAGGCAGCTGAGGCCTGTCACACCATCACTTTCAGCATGACAACATGCAGCTGGAGGAACCATGGGCATAAAGGTGTCCCTCTCCTGTTTCTGAGCTACCATAACACAGCCACTGCACACAGGTCATGGCCAGGCTGCAGCATGTAACCACCACCTAACTGTGGGTGACACTCAACAGTCGAAGCCTCTGGTACTAAACCCACTTGCTGCTCCAGGGCCTTTGCTCATGTAATACCCCTTGGGGCAGTGCAGTAGTTCCCTGGGTAAAGAGGGGCCTACAGCCAAGTGCAGGGGCTGTTCAGGGGAGTTTGAATTATTTTGATTCCTATGTTGAAACCATTACTAGGTGCAAGGAATCTTGCAGATCAGAAATGGCGTGACAAACAGTAGAGAAGTGATCGTGCCCCTGTACGCAGCACTCATGAGACCACAGCTTGAGCGCTGTGTCCAGTTTTGGGCACCACAGTATAAGGAGGACACTGAGGTGCTGGAGTAGGTGCAGAGAAGGGCAACGAAGCTGGTGAGAGGTTTGGAGAACATGTCTTATGAGGAGTGTCTGAGGGAATTGGGACTTTTTAGCTTGGAGAAGAGGAGGCTGAGAGGAGACCTTATTGCTCTCTACAGCTACCTAAAAGGAGGTTGTAGTGAGGCTGGTGTGGGTCTCTTTTCCCAGGTAACTAATGACAGGACAAGAGGCAATGGCCTCAAGTTGTGCCAGGGGTGGTTTAGATTGGATACTAAGAAGCAATTCTTTACTGAGTGGTCAGGCACTGGAACAGGCTGCCCAGGGAAGTGGTGGGGTCACCATCCCTGGATGTGTTAAAAAAACAAGTAGATGTAGCACTTCAGGACATGGTCTAGTGGTCAAGGAGATGTTGGAATGAAGGTTGGGCCTGATGATCTTAGAGGTCTTTTCCAACCATAATGATTCTATCATCTTACCTGCCTCTCCTCTTAGGCAAGAGCTTAGACAGGAAAAAGGCCTACTCAGGCAGCTCTGCTTTTTTTTTCAATCACTACTTCACCTACCAACAATTGAAATTCACCACAGCATTCCTGAAATGGGACTGCTTTAAAAGACATCGTGTCTATAACATGAAACAAGCTGCAGAAGTTTAGAAGAGGCCCTTTTGAAGACAGCCTTCTACCCTAAAAACCTCAAACAAGCCTGGAGAAAAGCAGCAGCAAAACATTCACACAGAGAAGACACTGGTGCAAAACCCCATCAGAAACAGGCTCTACATATATTCTAAAACAGTTCTTGGTAAGAGAACCCAGGTATCTGCAGTATTTTCAAAAACCTTCAGATTACAAACTGTTCATTTACTAAGCCCCTTTGCAAGCAACACCTTACTGTTGGGTTGATGTACTTGCAAGTCCCACCCCACAAGCATAAAATCAAGCAATGGATTGCTTCCAAATACTTTAATATGGTCTACAACAATCGGTTGGATGGACCTTAGAACTGGATCACCTGGCCCTGTAAGAAGGAAAAGACAGAGCAAGTTTATTCAGCACTGAATGTTGCCATACATTCTCATCCACTCACTGTACACAAACCTACCTTTCTCTTCTTGTCTCCTCCCAGTTCAAAGTGCTTGCACCTCTTAATTGCCAGCATCCTCTTGGACCTGCAGTTGGGCTCCACGCACTCCAGCCTCAGCACAATCTTCTTTGTGGTCTTAGCCTGGGAGGAAAGGAGCAAAGTGTATCAATGAACAAGATGTCCACGAGCAGACATTTTTCTGCCACTCTCAGAAAAAGCTTGTCATCTGCACTCCTAAAGATACAGCAGCTTATTCTCAAAGTGTAAAGAAAAAGACTACGAACACAGTTAGGCTCCCTCTGTTAAAAACAAAAAGGCACCCTAAGGACCAGGAGTATAGTGGATCTGTACTTTCACAATAAAGACACTGGCAAAAGCATTCAGTGGGGCAGGACTGGTCCCCCAGCCACGCTGGAAAAAAGTCTCTGACAGCACACCAAGGAACAGGCAGTTTTGCAGTGTGAAGAACAGATTGACAGTGCTATGGAGAAGTTCAGCAGAAACCCAGGCAGAAGAAAACACCTGAAAGCAGCACAACTGACAAACTTTCCCTTGGAAAGAGCAGTAACGCAATGTGTTCAATGCAGACTTGCTGCTACTGAGAAGTTAGATAAAACCCCAAAAACTACAGAGAGAAGACTCCAAAGCTGCAAGGCTACTGTAGCAGCTGGATGGAGCTGTAACTGCCAGTTTTAAGCCCCAGCCAATCATGCTGACTGGGAGGAAACAGAAATGGGGATGGCAATGTACAGGTGGAGAGTGCCAGACTGCAAGAGCAGTACAGATGTTTTGTGTACTGGCTGCAGAAACAGTTTTTTGCAAGGTCTCCCTGCTTCCTGGTGGAAAGTCAACTTGACATACTGTTGTCTCATTTTTTTCTTCTTGCTGGGAGGCTTCTGAACATCTCCAGCAGAACATCAGGGCTTTCCAGCAACAAGCCAAGTAGCTCTATAAGCCTAACTAAACAGTTCACACAAAAACTGTAACAAATCAGCCCACTGGATTTTGCTTCCTTGCTGTAAATATCACAGACTTCTCCCCGAGCTCCTTGACAGGTTATAGAAGTACAGAGGGAAAACATGCTGCAATACTATAGTTCCAGGTACCCACACTGAAGAGGAAGGATGACAGCAATAGGTTTCTGCAACTCATCTGTAACAGAATGCACTGCTGCTCTTCCATTGCTGCTTTGAGGCTCTCAGGAAAGGCCCAAAATAGCAGCTCTCATGTACTGGCCCAGCAATGTGGATTTCCCTGGAGAGAGTGGACTGCAAGAAAATGATGCCATGTTCTGCAGTACTCCCAGGAGTTGCACACACTTTGCTTCTATCATACCCTTGTCAGTGAAGGCAGCCTCACTCTGCAGGGAGCCTCACAAACCTGGCAAGAAGTTTCTGTGATGAAACTACTGACACTTCAAGAACACAAGCAAAGCAAACAGCAGGCTCCCATTCCCTTTGACAAGCAATGAGGAAAACACTCCTTTTATCACTTCCAGTAAGACCCCGCTCCCCTACAGTGTCAAGGCTCCCTGCAGAACATGCTCTGCAAACACATACTACACTCTTACAAAAAAAACCCGGAGCATCTATATGACACAGGAGCAGAAGGTAAGGAGAGCAGATGTGGATGGGGAACTTACACTCCTCAGACAGCACTACCAGCACAGAGCTGCCATAACACAGTCCTGAGCACAGGACCAACACAAGGCTGCAAGAGGCAGCTTTGTGTGCATGTGGATTGATAACAAAGTTTCAGGTCTTCCGAGAAGCAACACTCACCTTCTTACGGAAGATGGGTTTTGTCTGGCCCCCATAGCCACTTTGCTTCCTATCATAGCGTCTTTTTCCTACAAGAGAAAATGGCTCTTTTTAGGCAACAACTCAAGGCATGCTGTAAAAACAACTGCACTCTCACCAAACCCCAGCAGGCCTTAGCTACTGCAACACAACCAATCAGAAGCAATCCTGCCTTCTCCCACATGCTCAGACCACAACCATCACTCAGGCGTGGGGCATGGCCACTCAGGACACATGCAACGTCCCCCAGGCCGTGCTCGAGCCCCCAGAGCACACACATTCCTACCCTGGGCATAAAGGGAGTCCTTCCCCTTCTTGTACTGGGTGACTTTGTGTGGCTGGTGTTTGCCGCATTTCTTGCAGTAGGTCCGACGGGTTTTCGGGACGTTCACCTGGAGGGACAGGGAGAATTCGGTCAGCACGGCCAGCAGCCACGAAAGGAGCTCACCCCCCCCACAGCCCAGCCGCCCCTCCCTTCCCCTCGGGAGGCCTACGCCACCATCTCGGGCCTAGAGCCTCCTCTCGCCGCCCCGACCCTGCCTAGCCGCCGGCCAAGCACCCGTTGCAGCGGCCGGGGCCTTGGACGAGCACAGCGAGCCGCCGCCAGCGCGGATGACACCAGATAGAGCCAGCCCGCTGCACCCACCACCCACCATCTTGTCGGCTCTGGCCCGAAAAGAAAGGACACCTCGGAAGCGGAAGCAGATGGGAGGGGAGACCAAAAAGAGGAAGCGCGCAGGAATGGTGAGCGGCCTGTCAGGCACTGTGCTGCAGCGCCCCCTGCCGTGAGAGACGGGCGGGGCGGCCAGGAAAGAAGTGGGTAGGTGGGTGGCTGGCTGGTTGTGGGGATGCCAGCAGGTCACGGGCGTGGGTGTCCGTGGGATGCGCAGGGTGTGGGGAGCAGGGCCAGACAGCCCGCAGGTGTATGGTGCTGCCCCCTCCCCCTCCTCCCACAGCCCCGGCCCTGCACTCCAGTCCTCACATCTCCGTCTTGCCCCCAGCACCATGGTCAGGGCTTGCTGCCAGCCTCCATGGGGGCAGGCCCTGGCTTCGGCCTGAGCCCCAGCGGCCCCATGAAAGTGGCCCGGCTGCCTCCAGGAGGAAACACAGCTGCTGCTTTTGAGTCAGAAGCCAAAAAAAAAAAGGGGAACCGAAAGGGTGGGGTTGGCCGGCCCTGTCCTTCCTCCCTGCGTGACTGACCCAGCCGTGCCTTGCTGCCTCCCCAGCGCCATTGTCACCCCGACCTGTCCAACTGAGCCGCTCAGGACAGTGGCAGGGCAGCAGGTACAGTGGGACACCAGCTGGCTGGAGTGGCAGCAGGAGTGTTCGGTGAGTGCATTGGGGCGTGGAGGGCCCAAGGGAGCCATGTCCCGGCACCGCGTGGCATGAGGAGAGGCACGGCAGGGAACACAATGGTGGCGGTGCCCTGGGTTCCAGCATGGGTCTGTTAACTTTGTTAGGAGGGAGCCACAGCAGCCAGAGGCTCCATGCAGTGCCTGCTTGTGGCCTTGAACCTCTGCTCACCTCCTTGGTGGTGCCAGGAGCCATGGCACCTGCTGGGGATGGGAGAGCCATCCCAGGTGCAGGCCACATGCTTCCAAGCTGCGGGTATGCTGAGCTAGGATGGCTCAGCCTCGTCCTGCAACCTGGCCAGCTCTAAGCAGGCGATATCTGACCAGTCTGGGACAGCTACCATGGGGCTACAGTGCCTGGGACCATGGGGGTGCAGCAGAGCAGGGGGATGGGGTGGTCTGTGGGTGCCAGCACCCACAGGGATGCACTGGAGCAAGGAGTCAGGGTGGTACTTGGGTGTCAGGGACCCCAGGGCTGCACAGGATCAGGAACGTGGGGTGGTGTGTGGGTGCCAGGAGCTCTGGGGCTGCAGCAGAGCACTGGATCAGGGTGGTGTGGGGATGCCAGGGACCCCAGGGGTGCTCCAGAGCTGTCAGGTGCTGACAGTGCCTTTGACCATTCCTTCCTTGTGCTTTTTGCAGTGGGTACTGCTGGAGTGTAGCTCTGAGTTTGTTCCCAAGTCTCTCCCAAGCAGAAGATTCCTTCTTCTGACCCTCCCACACCTCATTTTTGTCACCCTCCAGGCTGCACCTGAAACATGGAGACTGTGCAGTTTGTCATTCCCAGATACTCCATCACCCTTCCCACTTGTCCTGAGCATGCCAGTCCCCATCAACCAGTGGTGGCAGGCAGGCTTGGCTCCTTAGCAGGACATGGGCAGGGGCAAGGGAGCCTGCCCATGGGGAGTATCATGGTGGTGGACAGTGTCCAATGGCATTGGGGCAGCAATGTGTGTCAGGCCTGGTGGTGATGTCAGAGCACACTTGGCCAAGGTGTGATGGTGGCAGGGAACATATGGAACATGCTTTCACTCACCCACTTGCCACCTCTGCTGTCACAGTGCAGTAGCAATGGCTGGCTGAGGGAGTGAGTCTTACAGGGCACCCACCACCCCAAAGGACAGGCAGGGACAGACTGGGGCTGGTGGCAGTGTCAGGGAGAGGGAGGCTGTGCTGTGCTGGGGACAAGGAGGCTATGCTGAGGATGGGGCAGCTGTGCTATGCTAGGGCAGAACAGCCCTCTTGAGATCCTCATCGCCCTTTCCTTTCTGGCTGCGCTATCCCAGAGGACATAGTGAGGACCTGTCCCATCTGCCCAGCATTGCCAACAGTGACCCAGCTACTGCAACACAAGGTAAAACTTCTGGGGACCCAGCATTGCAGTTGAGATGGACTGGAACCTGAGGCTGCTCTGCTCAGCTGCTCTGTCTGTGCTGGAGAGGGCAAAGGGAGCCCACCTGCTCTTGGTATCAGATCAGCAGCCACATTTTATAGCTAGGGAAACTAAGGCATGAGGCTACAGCAGGATGTTGGGGTCACTTTGGGTTTGCCCACCACCCCACCAGCAATCTGGGGTCAGTGGCCACCCCAGCCACTTGCTCTGTCCCTGACAGGGACCCTAGTTCCCTCCTCCCCAGGCCTGGATCAGCCAATGGAAGCTGCTGCTTTTTCTAAAAGACTCTGACAGCTCATTTTAATTTATTTTTTTTTAAATTTTATTTTTAAACCACCCAAACAAGCTGGAAAGGCCTGAGCCATGAGATCCACAAGGGGTGGGAGGGGAGGACCCTGGGAGGGGGGAACTCTGCTAGTCCTCCGCCTTTCTGGCTATAGCCACTACAGTGGGGCAGGGTCAGGACTGCAGCAGCAGGATCTGTGCTGGGAGGTTTTGGGCATCACCAGCAAATGAGAGGACTCTGGGCCTCTGGGCTGGAGCACACCCTGAAGAGAGGCACAGCAGGTGGGACCAGCTCCTGGCATCCTTGGTCCCCATTTGGTCCCTGCTGCGAGTGAGCCAATGCCTGCCTTCTGTGTGGGGGGAGTGGATGGGCTGCCTGGCTGGTAGCATCTCAACCCCTGACTCTTGTCTGCCTCTGAGCCTCCCCCAAAGGAGATGGGCTGCAGGCAGCAGAGAAAGGAAACAGCTTCTGCCATGTTGCTCTCCAAAGCTGTGTTTGTAGGAGAAAAATGGGAACAAGGTGGAGGTGAAGGGGGAGCAGGGCATGTAGGTGGTTGGGGCAGGAGACATGGAGGAGGGCTCCGGGGGATCACAGTTCAGGAGTGGCTAGACATAGCTCATAAGTTCCCCATTAGGTCCAGGCTGGAGTCGGGTGTTAGTTACAGCCCTCTGTGGCAAAAAAACTAGACTGCAAGGTTCAGATAAATTATTTATTTGAACTTCATTCACAGATCTAATACACCACTATTGCGGGTTTTCATGCATACAATGGAAGAATGCACTATTGCAACGTAAAAGCAAGAATGCACTATAACGACCTAGAACATGTGCTAAATATTACACGTGTTTTAGTTAATCACTCACATTTGCAAACTTACAGCATGCTAAATATTCACTTACCCCTCTAGGTAAGGGCTCTCAATCCCAGAAAAGTGACCTTGGCTGATGTCCTGACCAAGGGAGAAGGTTTTCCATACAGGCATGAGGTAGCATTGGAGAGGGGTGCTCCAGACTCCCAATTCCTAACCTGAACCTTAGGGGTTTTATCCCCTGATTTATGTGACTGTGGACAAGACTATGCCTAATTGGATTATCCCATCTGGATACACAAGGTTGTCAGATGAAACCAAGACTGAAACCCTCCAGGTTCTCTTTGTTTTACTTTCTCAGGCAACTGAATAGTAGTTTGGATTGAGACCCAGGATATATTGTTTGTTGAGAGATTTCAAGGCTCAGCTCAGGTTTCAGTCCTTTGCATGGTGCAGCACTGCCCCGTTTGGTCTATGGCTTATGGACAACTTGGGGCTGAGCCATCTACACAGCTTCTTATGGGTCATCTCTGCATAGATAGGGCCTCAAGGTGATTCAGGGCTGGGTCACTTTTACAACCCTCTGAGTTGCCCACGTGCACTAGACATTACTGAAACTTTTTTATGAACTATGAGCCAGATGATCCATACACCCTCAGAGGAGGAGAATCCCACAGCAGCATGGGTGAGGTGGATGGGCTGCTCCAAGAGATGTGCCAGGGTGGATTTCTAGCCCCCTGAAGGCAGGGCAGCAGTGTGACAAGGGGATCTCATGTCAGCCCTTTTTCTCCCAAACCATCCCTGGAGAGGCTCAGGAGGAGAGCTTCACTGAGCAGGCCTAGGGGAGGATTTAACCCCTCTGGTTTCTGGCTGGAGGCAGCCCTTTGAGCCTGGCCTCTGGTGAGCACTGCTCACAAGAAAGGAAAGAGTGTTCATCATTGTCCCTGCACTTCTGCAGGCTCCATGGTTGCAGAGGAGAAGGATGATTTTAGGGCTACTCTCTGCTCTCAGCAGCATGGCACTGCAGCTATTCAGGGCCAGGACCTACCCATAACTTTTTGAGGACTGACCGTCCCTTGCACACTGCCAAGTCAACATGTCCCCGGCATGAACCGCCTGTGGTGTGGCAGGAGGAAATGGCCCACACACACATGCAAGATGTTGGAGGGGAGGAGGGAGCCTGCTGGGTGTTGCTGCTCAGGCTCTGTGGTCCTCCCCGGGGCTACACTTCTCACAGGCTCCCTGGCTCCCTCCCTCTCCAGCCGTCTGTGTCTGTCTGTCCATCTGCACACACAGGGGACCCCTCCAGCATCTGGTGAGAGCTGAAGGCAGCCAGATAGTGCCTTGGTCAGCAGTCTGTCATCAGAGAGGGGACGGGAGAGGGAGAGGTCGTATCCCAGATACCTCACACTGACCTGCCTGCACACCTCTGCAGCCGATTGCCCCTGTGGGGGTCACAGCACCCCTGGCTGCCCCTCAGGCAGAGGGGAGAGTGCACTTGAGCAAGGTCCAGTGGTGGGCAGATTTTTGGCTGAGCAAGTGTTGTGTTGGTATTGTCCAGCCAACAGCAACCCGGCAAGCGCAGCACAGAAGAGGCTGGGGAGGCCAACATGGCCAGCATCATCCTGGAGAGCATCTTCTTGAAGCGCTCACAGCAAAAGAAGAAAACTTCTCCCCTCAACTTCAAGAAGCGCCTGTTCCTATTGACAGAGAGCAAGCTGTCCTACTACGAGTATGACTTTGAGCGAGGGGTGAGTCAACGTCCCCAGGGGCTGTGCTATGGCAATGCCCATGGATCACCAGTTGCCCCTCGCTAGCACGCAGCCCACAGGGGGTTGGATGGGGTTGGCAGTTGGCTTGAGTCTCTTTGGATTTCCTTCTGGGTGATCATTTGAACCAAACCTGTCTCTTGCAGCGCCGGGGCAGTAAGAAAGGCTCAGTGGACATTGAGAAGATCACCTGTGTGGAGACAGTGGTGCCTGAAAACAACCCTCCCCCTGAGCGGCAGGTCCCGGTTAGGAAGGTTCTGGGGTCCCCTTGTGTGTCCCCACTTGTGTCCCCCTGTCCTCTCACTGGGGAATTAGGGAGGGTTGCCCTGCTCTGAGGTGATGGGAATGGTGGACAGTCCTGCTTGGTGTGGGATGCTCTGCACCCACAACCCCTACCATACCAGGGGTCTGGCTTGATGCAGGACAGGGGGATGCCAAAGGCTGTGAGTCCCAGGGGAGATGGCAGCAGCTGAGCAGCAGGATGCCAGCATCCTTCTCTGCCTCTTTTCCAGAGGAAAGGAGAGGATTACAACAACATGGAGCAGATCTCAATCATTGAACGGTTCCCCTACCCCTTCCAGGTGAGTCCTCACTGCACCCCCTTTGCCAATCCACTCTGCCGAGCTGCAGGGTGCTGGGAGGAGGACCTCAGAGGGACCTGGGGCCAAATACAGCATTACTGTCACAGTGCCAGGTGTCACTTAGACATCTGGGGACACCTGCTGCTGCCTGTGCTGCTTAGGGCAGGCAGGTGAGCCTCTGTGAGCCCCAAGGAATTGGGCAGCTCTATTTAAGGGGCTGCTTAGATGGAACCTGCTTCTAAGCTCTGTCCTGCCCCTTTCAGTCCTCTGGCTGATGCTGGAGGTATGCTGTGTGCTGACTGCCTGCCCCACAGCTGGCACCAAGCACGGCCTCCCCGACACACTGAAAGTCAGAGAAGGAAGTGGAAAATCTTGGGGGAGGGGGCTTATTTATAACCTCTCTGTCACAGTCCCGTGAGCACTGTGCAGAGCCAGCACACACCGACATGGCTTGTGCTCTGCAACGGCTGCTCAGGGTGGCCACACGCTTCAGCTCCCCCCATCCTCCCTTCGAGACCTCCAGCTGGGACACTGAGGTGTGTGGTCCTGCAGGTGGTATATGACGAAGGGCCCCTCTACGTCTTCTCTCCAACAGAGGAGCTGCGCAAACGCTGGATCCATCAGCTGAAGAGTGGTGAGTTTTGGGGCTCTGTTGCTGCCTCAGAAAGCAAACACAAGCAATCAGCTGTGTGTGTGGCACAGCCCAGAGATCTGGGTTTCCAAGGGCTTGCTATCTCATGGTTATGTTATCTCATGCCTAAGGAAGAGCAAACGCTGATCAAAAACTTCTCCTGTGATGAGCATGCTCATAAGGCCATGCCCCCACAGGCACACTCCCTAACATCCTTGAACTGACACCAGCCAGGGGTGGTGCACACTCACCTCTGTCACCCTCTGACTTCTGCAGCACTGCAGCCACCTTGGCTAAGGCTTCTTGCCCTCTCACAAGCCTGCTCCTGAGCCCAAGCAGTCTCAGTATTTATTGAGTGTAAGAGGAAATAGCAGATGTGACCACGCAGCAGTACTGCTATGAAAGGCATGGGTAGGGCCCTTAGTACTTTAGGAAACTCAGACAAAAAGCTGCTGGAAGCCTCTCCCAACCCACCTCAAGCCTTACTCAGTGCTGTGAGCTAACATTCAGTTGTGCAGGTGCTACCTCATTGAGCTGAGAGAGTGTTGCAACAGCACTGTACAGAGGTGCTTGGGTGCTTGCAGTCAGCTGGAATCTGCTGGAGCTGCCCATATGTGGCTCTTGGTGCATGTGTATCTTTCTGTGGCTTTGTGCTGGTGGGGTGAGATCAGCTGCTCAAATTGACACAGGGAAGTTTGCCCAAGCAAGGCGGAAGCAGAGCAGGCTGATAACAGAGAAGTCTGTTATTTCACGAGAGCCCTGCTCTGCCATGACAGGCAGCCAGCCCTCTCCCTGCTTCCCTGACGAGAGGGGGGTTGCTATGGCAGCTGAAGCCAGTGCAAAATCCACAGGGAAAAGGGGAGAGAAAATGCCGGCCTTTTGCTGCTGAGATGCCCTCATCCTGCTCCTCCAGAGAAGGGGCTCTCTGCAACCCATGGAGCCGCTGAAAGCCAGCACCATGCTGTAGTGGTGTTTAGCACATCCAGTTGTCCCTCTAGCTTGGGGAGAAGTACAAGGAAACCAGTCAGTGCCTGCCTGGTAAGGGAGTGGTCTCCCAGCAAGAGAAGTCTCTGAGCAGGCAGGGGATGGTGGCAGTGCCCTGCTCTCCCCATAAACAAGCCAGGCACAGCATTGGCCTCCATCCCTACTTCTGAAAAATGGGTTCAAAAGAGCTGCGAACCATGAGCCTCAGCAGCCTGCGGAATGCTGGATGTTTTGGCTGGCAAGAGAATCAGAGCAGGACCTGGCTCTCCAGCCATGCTTGTGTTCCTTTGCAGAGCAGCTGAATAGCTTTGATCAAATCTGAGAGGAAAGGCCCGGCTCCCCCTTAGCTTGGGGTTTCACAGTACGCAGTTTGCTGCATAGCTGCAGCACCAAAATACGGGAGACGAGCCAAGGGAAGTCTGAGCAGCAGGGCCACATGTGACTGTGTATCAGTAGCACAGCAAAGGATGAAATGGTTTAATGTGGCTGACCATCTGCATTCAGAGAGCAGAGAGCTCTCCACAATGGGCTGGGGACACAGCCCCAGGTCACTCACATCTCCCCTCCTCTGCCACAGTGATCCGGTACAACAATGACCTGGTACAGAAGTATCACCCCTGCTTCTGGATTGACGGCCAGTACTTGTGCTGCTCCCAGACAGCCAAGAATGCCATGGGCTGCCAGATCCTGGAGAGCAGGAATGGCAGTAAGACACTGGCACCCTCCCCTTGTCCCATCTCCAGCCACTGGGGACCACTGCAGCACAACGCTGGGGATCTCTTCTCACCTTAGTCCATTTTCTGTTCTGAAGGTTTAAAAGTTGGGCGGTCACATCGCAAGACAAAGAAGCCTCTTCCCCCCACTCCTGAGGAGGACCAGGTAGGGGACAGCATTAGCATGTGAGTTTACTCCAAGGTGTATAAGGAAAGGTCTACCTGGGAGAAGCCAAGATCTTCAATGACTGACAGGGCATTGCACTGGAGAGGAATGACAAGATGGTGGGTGCCCTAAGGGAGAAGGAGATTGAACCAGGAGATGGAGCCCAAAGGCCTGGAGGAAAGTTAAATAATCTCACCCCTGAGGTTTCCCAAGGAGAGCTGGGGGGATAGAGAAGCCCTTGTATAGGGTGGAGGAGTCACGGGTTAAGCCAAAAGATAGAAAACATTTACCTTTTGTGAGGATGAGTCTTCAATATGAGGAAATGTTGCAATAAAAAGCACTGGGGGTGATTTATCTCCTGATGGAGATAATGTGGGAGCTGAAACAAATGCTATGCTGGCCTGGCCTAAGCCCACTGCTCTGCCAGGCCTGGGGAGGGTCTCACCTGGGAAACAGTGTGCTTGCCACCCTCACCATGTTCCATGCTCTCCATTGCTCTGGAGAAGATGGTGATGAAGTCCCTGCCTCCCAAGCCGGCCCCCAGCACAGCAGGTGAAATGAAGAAGGTGGTAGCCCTCTACAACTACTTGCCAATGAATGCACAGGACCTGCAACTGCAGAAGGGCGAGGAGTACTTCATCCTGGAGGAAAGCCACCTGCCCTGGTGGAAAGCCCGTGACAAGAATGGGTAAAGAGCTCCCGCTGTCCATGGCAGTCACACCACAATGGTGCCCTCTTCTTGTGCCAAGGCACTGGTGGGCAAACCTCTTCAGCATTGTGAGGGTTAGGACAAACTGTCTGCCTGACTGGGGGCTCCCATGTGGGACAGCACATAAGGAGGGTGAGGGAGACTGAAGCAGACTGTGGTATCAGCCTTCCCCAAGCATGAACCCAAATGGGTTTGTGCCAAGGTTTTTGAGCCCATTTCTACTCAGCCCTTGGGGATAGGAACCCACTTCCCCCTTGGTTTCCTCCACCAGTATGTGACCAGCCCCTTTTCTCCTGCAGGAGGGAAGGATACATCCCTAGCAACTATGTCACTGAAACCAGCAATTCCCTGGAGATCTTTGAGTGAGTAGGAGACGGTGCAGGGATATGGCAAGTTGCGCTTAGTTGGAGACTTTTTACATTCAGTTCTGTTAACCTACACAGCCTGTGAGTCCAGCTGGGCTGGGTCACTGTCCCTCTTGCGCACCCTTTGACAGCCTCCAGCCCCATGACAGCCATCCCTGCCCTGCCTTCTGCACCACCTGTCCTGGCTGGGCCAGGATCAAGCCAGCCTGAGGACAGCAGTGGCTGCGATGATCTCTGACAGCTGTCCCCCTGTTCCAGGTGGTACTCAAAGAATATCACTCGGAGCCAAGCGGAGCAACTGCTGAAACAGGAGGTAAGTGTTGACTCCCAAGGCTGGGTCCTTTCTACAGACAAGCCCTCTGTGTGCTGCTGTCACATTGTGTCCAGCATGGGACCAACCCTGGCTTGCACTGGGAGAGAAGTACTGCCTCAACAGCCCCAGGGACTGGAAGCAGGACTCCTCCAACTTATCACCCCCTCTCCAGCCATGCTGTGATCTTCACTGACTTTGTCTTGCCTGTTAGAGTCACACCTCCCCATAACCACCCAGTTCCCTCTCCCCTTTCTGTTTTAGGGTAAGGAAGGGGGCTTCATTGTCCGAGACTCCACCAGCAAGACAGGGAAATACACTGTCTCTGTCTATGCCAAGTCCTCTGTGTAAGTGGATCTAAGAATAGCTAGTTCTTTTTCAGAGGGCCTCTCCAGGCACCCCTTACCCTCTGACTATCCTCTCCATGCTGCTGACCCCATGTAATGTCTCTCCAGAGACCCCCAAGGCACGATCCGCCATTACGTTGTATGCTGCACTCCCCAGAATCAGTATTACCTGGCAGAAAAGCACGTGTTCAACACCATTCCAGAGCTCATCACATACCATCAGCACAACTCTGCTGGTCAGTGTTTGGGAGACAGAGTGAAACCAGCAGTGTTTTTACTGATACAACGGTATCCTTACCTTCCTGCGCTGAAGGCAGGAGGCTTGTGTTCCCTACTGGAACATGGCAGGTAAGCATGGTGTGGCAGTCTACCTTTTTTGTGTTTCAGGACTCATATCTAGACTGAAATACCCTGTGTCTCAACACCAGAAAAGTGCTCCTTCCACAGCTGGCCTCGGCTATGGTAAGCAGGCCTCAGCTATTTCACAGTTCTTTGGTTGCAGGACCTGTTTCTACCAGTAGTAACTTTCTGGGGCTGAGATCCTGACTCTCATAGCAGCAGGGCTCACAGCCTTCCCAGGAATCACTTCCCAACACTCACTGGTCCTCTAGTGACGGTACTGACCGAAAGACAAAAGCTGCTCTGCTCCCCATCCCCTGGAGGAACTGGTCTCAGATTTTGTGGATTTTTTCAGATGGTTTTTCAGGCAGCACATGCTCATGAACTCTTCTTGGGCTTGCTAGATCAGATGACTGAGAGCACCCTGCAGGAAAGTCACCTGTATGCACTCACATTCTGTTCTAGGGTCGTGGGAGATTGATCCAAAGGATCTGACCTTCCTGAAGGAACTGGGGACAGGGCAGTTTGGTGTGGTGAAGTATGGGAAATGGAGAGGCCAGTACAACGTTGCTATCAAGATGATCAGGGAGGGCTCCATGTCAGAGGATGAGTTTATCGATGAAGCAAAAGTCATGATGTAAGTGGTGAGCAGGCTGCAGGTCAGTACGGGATATGCCTTGCCAGAATGGCTGTACTCTTGGGTGGTGTGGAAGGATAGTCTCAGACAGTCTCACATTCTGCAAAATGCATCTGAGAATCTACTGCCTTTGTGCTGATCCCCCAGTGAGCTTTTCTACCATTGGCTGGTCCAAGAGCAGCTTTCCTTCCCAAGCTCTATTTATAGATGCTTCTTTTGCTGCTTGGCCTTCCAGATGCTCAGAATTGCCTTTCTTGTCCCTAACACAGGAACCTGTCTCATGAGAAACTGGTGCAGCTCTACGGAGTCTGCACCAAGCAGCGTCCCATCTTCATCATCACTGAGTACATGGCCAATGGCTGCCTCCTGAACTTCCTGAGGGAAACTCGGCGGCGGTTCCAGCCTGCCGAGCTGCTGGAGATGTGCAAGGATGTCTGTGAAGCTATGGAGTACTTGGAATCCAAGCAGTTCCTGCACCGAGACCTGGTAGAGCTGTGGTTGACGGACACATCTCCAGCTCAGCCACAGTCATAGCATGTCCTAGACAGGGTCCCACTAGTTCATCAAAATGAGGAGAGGTAGTTCTGCAACCTTCTCTGCAGAACATCCCTCTAAGGTTCCCTGCCTACCTGAGCATGGGCAGGATGCTCTGAAGGCACTACTCTGCAAGGTGTTAGCAGAGATTGCAGAAAGGGCAAGATTAGGTAGTTTTCCAGGGGACAGGAAATGCATTTGTGACTAGGGCAGGGTTTGCGTTACGCAGCATGGGCAGCATCACTGGTTCACACATGAAAAGGGACCTCTCAACTCCCTTGAAAAGCTGAGCCTGCAATTTGTCAGGCCTTGGGCTACTTTGTAGCTTGCTTCAATGCAGGTGAGCATAGGACAATGTGAAGCAAAGTATTCAGTGGGTTGGGGTAAGATGAAGTTCCAGATGGTCTAAGGGATGGGAGAGGCAGGAGCAGATAGGAGTGACTGCTTTCATCTTTCTATCCGCAGGCTGCTCGCAACTGTTTGGTGAATGACCAAGGAATTGTGAAAGTATCAGATTTTGGCCTTTCCAGGTCTGGGAGATAGTCTGTGTCACATTCCCATCTCAATCCCCCATCTCCTCCTTCAGTCTCTTCTACGCTTCAATTTTTCTCCCCACCATCCTCCAGCTCTGCTTTTCTTCCATCTTCTGTCTTTCTGCTTCATCTATCTGGCTCAGCCATCTGCCTCTCCACTTTCCACTATCCCTTTCTTTCCCCATGCCTTTCTCACCTCTGCTGCTTCTTTCCCCCACCTCTAGTCTCCTGGCTGCAGCTTTCTCTCCACATCCCCTTTTTGCCATACTTCTGTGTCACCCTATCCCTCCCCAGTCTTGACTAACAGAAACTTATCTGCAAAGGGACATTTCTGCTTGTTGAAACCCATGCAAAGTGCAACCTCTGGTCACTCTGAGAGCTGTCAGTTCCTTTTGGGATTGGTCGGTTTCCTGGAAGAGTGAAATGTGAAATCTATGACAGACACTCTGATCCATTTATCTGCTGCAGGTATGTTCTAGATGATGAGTATACAAGCTCTATGGGGTCAAAGTTTCCAGTGCGGTGGTCTCCCCCTGAAGTGCTTCTGTACAGCAAGTTCAGCAGCAAGTCTGACGTCTGGGCTTTTGGTAAGCACATGACATTAATGACTTGGAGGTTGGGAAGACAACAGTGAGCTCCTCTGCAAACCAGCTTCAGGCACAGGTGCTCCCATGCCATGAGCTATCCTTGCCATTTCCTCTAACAGGTGTTTTGATGTGGGAGGTTTACTCTCTGGGAAAGATGCCTTATGAGAGGTTTAATAACAGTGAGACAACAGAGCATGTCATCCAAGGCCTGCGCCTGTACCGGCCGCAGCAGGCCTCGGAGCGGGTCTACACCATCATGTACAGTTGCTGGCATGAGGTAAGTGGCTCTCACTTTCTGTGATCATGCCCAGCTGCTCTTGGGGGGACAGACTCAGCTCTGTGGCTTCCCCAGGGAGCAGTGGAGCAGCCCATAGGCTCCAGCAGGATTCCCTTCTCTCCTATGGCAGAAGGCCGAGGAGCGTCCCACCTTCACCACGCTGCTGGGCAGTATCCTGGACATCACGGATGAGGAGCCCTAACTCTGGGCTGGGCCAGCCTGGGCCACCTACCCCTGCCTGGTGCTGGTGCTGCCCCACCACTCGCCGGGACGGACCTGTGCACAGGGCGGTACCTCGGCACAGCTTGTCACGGACAAGACACAGGCCACCCCCCGGGTAAGCAGAGGCCTGCGGGGCTTTCACCGTCACCAGCGCTGCTCCTGTCACCCCCAGGGCCCCTGACGGCCACGGACAGGGCCCCTGAAGGCCGCGGTCCTGACGAGCCCCGGTGCTGGCCAATCACGTCACGCTCCGCAGGTGTCGGCGGGCCGGGTCCGCACGCAATAAACGATTCCCAACTGCGACCGACATTTCCCTGACTGCGCCGCGCTCCCGCCCCGCCGGCAGGGGGCGCGCGACAAGCGGGGGAGCATGCGCGAGGACGGAGCAGACACAGTGCATGCGCGGGGTGGGCGGGGCGCGTGCGCGGCGGCGCGGCACGTGAAGGTCGCGGGGCGGCGGTGCCGGTAGGGTGATGGACGCGCCGTCCGCCGCTGGGCTGGGCGGCGCCGACCCTCAGCTCCAGCGTTTTATCGAAGTGGAGACGCAGAAGCAGCGCTTCCAGCAGCTGGTGCACCAGATGACCGAGCTCTGCTGGGTAAGGGCGGCCCGCGAATGGCGGTCCGGGCCGCCGGCTTTGGTGACCGGGCCGCGGGAGGGAGCGAGGAGGGTTCCCGTGGTGGGGCAGGCGGGCTGGGACGCCGCGCTGACCTTTGCGCCCGGAGGGATGAGGGAGATGGGGATAAAATGGAGCTGCCGTAGGAGTAGTCCTAGCCCCAGTGAGCCCGGGCAGAGGGCTGGCGGGGAAGGGGTCCGCGGGAGGACGGGCTGGCGAGAGCCGAGGGTTAGGTACGCCCAAGTGGATGAAGTTCCCGAGATGGGATGACGTTGGTGTGCCCGAGGGCTGGAGAAGCCCATGAGGCAGGGCCTCAGTGTGCAGGGGAGGGGGTCGGACCTCGGTGTCCCCGGGACCAATTGAGTCTCCTGCTGTGTGCAGGAGAAGTGCATGGACAAACCAGGTCCGAAGCTGGACAGCCGGGCTGAGACGTGCTTCGTGAACTGTGTGGAGCGCTTCATCGACACCAGCCAGTTCATCCTCAATCGGCTGGAGCAGACGCAGAAGTCCAAGTCGGCCTTCTCAGAGAGCCTGTCTGACTGAGTGGGACCTGCACCCTGGGGGACTCTGGCCTAACGAGGCCAGGCCCTTTGCCACACTGGCTCTTGCTTGCTCTGCCACCTGAATGAACCAGGATCAGCTCTGGGGTCTAGAATTTAATTAAATGCCAGTCTCTGGGAAGTTGCAGCCAGATGAGAGCCCATGACAGAATCACAGTCGCTCCTCCTCAGGGTGATGTGCTGGTGCCTCCTGGCCCCAGCAGCTGTCCTTATGCTGAGACTCTGGGGCTACTGATGCTACACAGGGAGCATTTGGATTGCACCCGCTCAGTTGAACTGAGGAGTGGTGATACACATCAGGGGATGCTCCCAGTGCTGATGTGAATCTGAGCTCTGAGTGAGGCCAGCCTGTGACTGCTGCCTTAAAAGGTGCTGCATAACATGAGCCATCCTGTGTAGGTGCAAACAAGCTCTGCAGGTACCATCACTGTACAGTCCAGTACAGGTGCTCTTGGCAAGAAGAGCTTGATCATCCAAGGCAGTATCACTACTGGAAAATACTTTCAGGCTTCCATAGGTAGATCATTCATGTGGCCAAGTGACAAATGTTCAAACTGCAGCATAATTCTGTCAATACTGGCTTGCTCCATTAACTGCTTTCCCCTGGTCAATGTAATAAATAATAATCGGGTCAATTTTTAACATGAGATTCTCATTTGTTCAGGTAGATGCCTACTGAGAATTGAAACTCTGGTCTTGTCACTCCCCCTTGTTCCCAGTGATCTGTTTTATTGCAAAATTAGTAGGGAGGAGGCATAATTGTCTTCTGGCTAGAAAGTCTGCTCTGAATTCTGGTTTGTTGGTCAATTAATTTGGTCCCATGAATCAGATTTGTTTCTGGGAGAGGCTGTGCCCTTTCTTCCTCTTCCCCAAAGGGTTAATGGTTGCTGGTGTTTGTAAAGTAGTTTCTTTAGAGAGAGTAAATGCAGGAAATAAGTAACCAGCTACTTTATAATCTCATGCACCTTTATGTGTGGAGATTACTGGAGGGAGGCCTACAGCTGTGTCTTCTGACTTCTGCCCCCCCCCCCCAGGAGACAGAGAGGAGCTTCTGACTAGAAAAACATCAAACTACTGCTCTGCCCTCTGGAAAGGCAGCATACCACTTCAGCAGTGTTTACATACAGCATGGCTCAGGGAAACCTGGAGTGACCCACTGACAGTAGCTTGAAGCTCTACATGGGAACCTGGTAAAGCTGTTCTGCATATGTTCATTTGCTGTGGGTGGCTGGACAGGGTGCATGAGTTCCTAACATGGGTAGCTTGTAACCAGCAGTCTTCCTGGGAACAAATTCAGGATGTGTTAAACAGCTGTGCAGATAGAAACCCATGTTACATGAGGACACAGCTGTTTAGTTATCTATCAGAAACTTACCTCAATAGCTAAGGACTCTTAGGTCACTCTTGTTCCCAGAGTAAGCGATTCCCTCTCCTGTTCCTGTCTTGAGCTGCTCTCAAGCATTCACACAGTTCTTCCTACCCCTGTAATCCTTCACACCTTTCAGAGATGGCCCTCGGTACAAAAGTATCACTAGCCACTTACTAACTGAACAAATTGGTTTTTAATAGAATACAGTAAGCTACTTTATCAGCCTGCACAGCAGACATTGCATGAAGAGGTTGGTCCCTCTGTAAGAGCCACAGCAGCATGTCGCAGCACTACTGAAGTTTTCCAGTTTGGACTGCACTCTGTTTTTGGATGTAAATCTGTAAACAAATTCTAGCAGAGTGAGCAAAACAAGTACTTGACAGAGGAATTTTTGAATTAACAGCTTTTGAATTAATTTTTAATTAATATCTGAGCACATCATCTTTAAAGCCAGACATCCATCTTCTCCCTGTGTAATCTTGGCGCCATGTTAATTTTGTAACTGTTAATCTCCTAAGCATATTTTCAAAAAATGCTGTGAGGCCTCCCTACATGTGTGGTCTTCACATTCAGTAAGGGTTAGCACTGTGTTAGTGTTGCAGGCCTCTGTGCAGCCAAAGCCTGTGTTCTGACGAGGGCAGATCAATTCTTCACTAAAGAGACACTGGATCTCAGGAACTGGGCAGTGCCCAGGGCTCCTGTCTGTAGCCCCAAGAGGCTGCTTTCCCCATCAGCCTCCTGGCAGCGGCAAGGTCACCCATCTCACAACTGGGGCAGGCTGCCCATAACTGCTAGTGCAGCAGTAGAGAGCAGCAGCTGAGGCAGCATGTTCAGTCTTGCAGTGGAGCTGCTCAGCAGTGGGAGCAGAAAGCTAGCAGTTCAGAGGCTTCCTCACACATTTTCACCTTCTTCTTCCTCGCTCTGAGAGCCTTTGTCCTCTGAGGGCAGAAGAGGTTCGTGCTGACATGACTGATGTCTGTCTGTACTCCTCCACAAGGTGTGTAGGTCTCCCCTGCCTTGCTGCAGGAAGAGGGGCAGGAGGTCAGGGGTGAAGGGCATGTCCCTGAAGGCATGCAGGAGGAAGATGCCGGACACAATGGTGAGGAAGCCACTGATGGTGCCCATGATGTTGTCTAGCACCATGTGTTGCCACTCCTTGAAGAGAATGGCAGAGCACATCATGACTGCTGTGGTGAACTGCACATAGTAAACAGGCGTGACCACAGATGTGTTGAAGATGTCCAAGGCTTTGTTGAGATAGTTCATCTGGATGCTGATACAGATCACCAGGCACAACAGGAGCACCCAGCCCAGCGGTTCTTTCAGGACTGGCTTCCCAGAGAACAGTTCCTTCAGGGCAATCCCCAAGCCTTTGACGCAGGACACAGAAAGCGAGCCGATGACAGAGCAGACTGAAACATAAATCAGGACGTTGCTCTGTCCATAATGGGGTCCAGCCACAAAGATAAGCAGAAGCGAGATCACCAGGACACACACAGCAAATACAATGAATCCTTGAGGTAAGAGGAATTAAAGAGCTCTATCAGAGAACAGCAGTACCAGTGACAGATGTAACTAACAGCAAATAGAGGTGGAGGACAGGCAGGTAACTGCTCCATCTGTCTGTTTTTTTAGCCTCCAACGGTAGGGTTGGGAAGCAGGGTTGGCCTCCAGTCTGAGCAAAGCTGCAGAGACAACAGCAGCTTTTCACAGTGCTGATAATAGCACTGCCCCACAAATCAGCCTGTCAGGATACAGCCACCTGTGCTGGAAAGGGTAGGAGCACAGCCATGCTTTACAGCACTAGCAGAGGTAGGGGGCTTGTTGAATCAGGAAGACAAGGGGACACAGCTCTGTAGAAGGCCCAGAAGGGTGGCAGAAGGCTTGGGAAGCTCTAGCTGAACTCTACAGGCTGTGGTGGGACAAAGAGGAAACTGCCACATCACTGGCGTGTGAAGCCCTGCCAGAGCATTTCCTTTAATGAGCAGCAGCATCTACCTGTTACTTTGCCATTCTGAAGCTGACTTGTCCCCCTATGTTTTGAGCTTTTTAATACGGTGTAAATCCTCTGAGCACGTGCATTAAATGCTGTTTAACTGTCACCAGTCTTTCATATTTAGAGCCTTTTCCCACCAGAGAAGGCAACCCACAAGCCATCCTGGACACAGGGAATATTTGCTTCACTGGTACACAGAACAAGAAACAGCTCAATTACCCTTTAGTTCAGTCCTTCCCAGTCTAGCCAAGTTGTATCCTACCTTCTACTATCATTTCCAAACCTGAAGTTGACAAGACTCCTTTTAGTTAAGTACCTGGATCTCTCAGCTTCTCTGCCATTGACTCCAGGCTGCAAACCTCTTCTTCCTGTGGAGCATGGATCACCATCACCGTGGAGCCCAGGATACTCAGGATGCAGCCAATCTTTCCATGAACGTTCAGCTGCTCATTCAGGAAGGTAGAAGACAGAACTGCACTGAAAGATAGTACAAAACCAATTAGGCAAAGAAATGGGAGTACCTGAGGGAAGAAATGGGAAAGCACAGGAACTGTTTTCACAACTAAGGGGTGGTAGGCATGGTAAGGGTGTTTCTGAGGCTGCTTACCTAACAAGGACACTTAGAGCACCCAGTGGAGTTACCAGCGTTGCAGGGGCAAAGGCATAGGCAGCAAAATTTGCTGCTTCTCCAACTCCCACTGCAAGAGAAACTCTGTTGGGTGAGCATCAAATTAGGAGGAATTCAGCATAGTAACAAGTTTGAGTGCAGTCAGAGCCTCATTTTCCTCCTGAGCATCCCAGGTTGCTCTGAGTTTTTTGTGCAACCAGGAAAGAATAGCATGAGCACAAACAAGCAGAAGCCCAATATAGGTTCTCTTGGGAAGAGAAAACTTGTGACTAAGGATCACCATGCATAATCATATGTGGCTATGCAGCTGAGCAGTAACTGCAAAAAAATACTTCCATAATGTCCTCTTATCTGAAAGGTGTTTTGACTGGTTTTGTATTTCTAAGTTGTGTTCTTCTCCTGGAACACATTTTACAGCTTTTTAAAGGGTAAATCAAGTACAATTGGTCATTAATATTAAAAGGTGTAAAACAGAGCCGCTGAAGTCGCTGTAGCACTAAAGCCACAGTGCTGTATGTGCTGTTATAACTACATAATCCACACAGGCCATTTCAGAAGCACTTAACCCAGTTAGACCAGCTCCTCAACTGCATTTTAGCAGAGAAATTGGTAATGCATGAGATTTTAAAATATTTTAGATTTATAATTAAATCAACAACATCCCAAGACACTCAGATAAAACTCAAGCAGTCAAACAACAATCATCATAATAAAACACGAAAGTAACTGGAAACAATGACAGATAACAAGTGTGTATTGCTACAGTTTCAGAGCAGGTACTTACTGCACAACAGCCCTGCCCACCAAAGCCATTCTCGCAGGTATGCATGACCTCCTTGCCCTAAGTAATGAAGAAAGAGCAAAAAAAAACCTCAGGTGAAGCTACACAAAAGGCTCATTATCTTGCCAGAACTGCCTCAGAAAAGCAAGAGCTGCCTGATCTGTAAGTGTAAGGCTGCCTTGGGTCTACCTGCCTTGTTACGTATTGGCTTGACCCAGATATGGCCAAGCACTGATTCTTTTACCCTAAAAGAAACATTTTTATCCTGTGGTTCTCCTGTCTTTGAAAGACAGCATTGTCAAGAACGTGTGAGCAGTTCTATAAATGTGTCCTTGTTGACTATGGGCGATGGCCGGCTATCCCTATGGAAAAAGTCTATTTAGACCAAAATAGCTCCACAAGCGGGGGGGCGGGGGGGGAACAGTGTCCGGGAAACGCGCCTCCGGGGGCGCAGCTGCAGGAACAGCCCAAGGGCTGTCCGTCCCCAGCCCGAGGCGGAGGTGACGGGCCGCTCGCACGGGAGGCACAGGGGTGTCTTGCGCTCCCTGCCCCGCCGCCGCCCCTCTCCGCCCGCCGGACCAGGGGACTGTGGTACCTGCCCTGACACGGCCGCGGCGGCACAGCCGGAGCAGCCCCTTCTTCTTGAGGATGAAGCTGCCGCCGATGAAGGCGCTGGAGGACAGGGCCAGGCCCAGCCCCAGGTAAAAGTCGGCCCGCCCGGCCACGTCCCCCATAGCAGCGCAGCCGCCGCCGCTTCCGGTGCGACGCCAACGCCCTTCCCTCGGCGCCGGGCGGGGTGAAGCGGAACGGGTAGTGCGGGCTGTGCGGGCAGAGGGAGCCTATGGCGGCACACCGGGTTTGGCTTCCGCCTGGGGCGGTGTCGGGGCAAGCCTGAGCGGGGTCGAAGGAGATTCTGGCAGCGAGATTTGGGGGTGCCCTTGAGCGCCGAGCAGGCCCTGCCGTGGGTGGTGTCCCGACAGCAGCGCAGTTCTGCGCCCCAGAAAGGCCCTAGCTCACCCTGCCGTCACCTCTAGACGGGACGTCCACGGCTCCGGGTGTATTGGGCAGAGGCTGCTTTGGAGGAGCCTTCTTGGTGAGGAGGTCATTGTATCTTATTTTCCAAGCTGAAGAAGAAAGGATGAGTAAGAGTAAGGATGATGCTCCACATGAACTGGAGAGCCAGTTTGTGCTGCGACTGCCACCGGTAAGAGACTGTTGAGTCTGGTACAGCCACAGTGGCTGTCATCACGTTTTACGTGCAGCTCAGTCCAGTTTGCTTGGCGAGCACTGGGTGTGGGAGAGGGTTTAGCAAAGCGGATGATGTCAATAGGAAGTCTACAGACCTGACGAGACATGGAAGCAAACTGGATGCTTTTGTCCTTGTGTAGTCCATTTCCACTCACTTGAACAGATTTTCCACAGCGTCCTCTTGAGAGGTGCTCCTGCAACACTGAGCAGGATGCTTGCAAGATAGTTTAGGGGATTAGGGAGGAAATTTCTGTAAGGGTAGAGCTTCAGCAAATGCAAGGTCTTCAGTTGCTATGGCTGTCAGTGCACTTGATATCGTTTGTTAAATGCTTAAAGCTGAGACTCTGTCACACTGACACCATGAGAGCTTGGTGAGGGGAGCTGTAACTTCCCCCAGAGCTATGGTCCTCTGGCTGAGTGTCTCTGTCAGGGGCCTCACAGCACTGTCACAGTTGCATCATGTTGCAGGGTGTGAAGGGCACTGGGAATAGCAGACCTACAGGGCATTGGGAGGAGGGTGCAATTTTCCTTGTAGCTGTTGCTGTTGTTTTTTTGTGTTAGAATGGCAGGGGTGTTTAAAGCTGGGTAGGTTGGGCAGAAGCCTTCAGTGATTCTTGGAGGAAGCACACCCAGCACTGATGTAAGTCTGTCTAACTTTCTAGGAATATGCCTCCACTGTGCGGCGAGCAGTACAGTCTGGGAATGTCAACTTGAAGGACAGGCTCACCATTGAGCTACACGGTGAGTGAGCAGGATCAGGGCATCTTGAAACTCATTCTGACTGTCCACAAGTGAAGCTATGCCACTTGCACGTGTTTTTCCCTGAAATATCTGCTGTCCATGAATGTATTGTTCAGTTTAGCTGTTTTGCATGAGCACTAACCTGTCGTGTGGCTTTCTGCAGCAGATGGACGCCATGGGATTGTCCGTGTAGACCGAGTGCCGCTGGCAGCCAAGCTGGTAGATCTGCCCTGCATCATTGAGAGCTTAAAAACCATTGACAAGAAAACCTTCTATAAGACAGCAGATATTTGCCAGGTATGGGCTGTCCTTCTTGCCTGCCCCAACAGCTTAATTCCTTGCTCCTCTCTGCAGGAAAACCCTTGTACACTTTGGCAGCTGGATACCTGGTATAACATGGCCAGTTTCTGTATTCTCACAGTAATTAGCAGTTTAAAATTTCCCATTCCAACTGATGTTTAGAAATCCCATTTCTGAAGCATGAAATATAATTGTCCTTCTAACAGCTAAAGTGCTGCATGGATTAGAGATGTGCTGAACTGGGTGTGAGACATTGTATTTCTTACACCCCATGCCTGTGAATCACTTTGGCTCACAACATGCAGGGAGCGGTCATTTGTTCATTTTCCAGAAAAGCTTTCACATCCTTTTGTCCTTGCATTACAATAAGAATCCTTTGTGTTTATACGGGGATTCCAGATGCTTGTTTGCACTGTGGATGGTGATCTCTACCCACCTTTGGAAGAGCAAACTGTAAGCACTGACCCCAAGGCAAACAAGAAGAAGGATAAGGACAGAGAGAAGAAATTTATCTGGAACCATGGCAGTGAGTAGAGGCTGTGCCAAATCCCTTCATCCCACCACTCCAGTGTCCTCACAGCTGTGCAGGGCACTCACCACTGCTGTGTCCCAGCTGTGCTGCTGCTCCATTTTCAGTGCTTTCTCTGTTCCTGAAGGGATATTCTCCCTTTTGGCATGCAGTTCTCCCATTAGGCCATCTACCTGACACATGCAATCTGTTTCCTCTGTCACAGTCACTCTTCCCCTGAAAAATGTACGGAAGAGACGATTCCGGAAGACAGCTAAGAAGAAGGTGAGTTGCTTTTGACAGATGCAGATGCAATAGTCAAGGAATAGGAAGACAGAGACATTAGGGCTGTAACTGTCTATTAGTCCATGTAATTTCTTAACATTGCTTCTCATGTTTCCTTGCCCGAGGTGAAGGTGAAAGGAGGGTAGTAGATTTAAACACTTCTTTGGGTGCTACCTCCATGTTTTCCAAGACTTCTGAGGGGAAAATCCTCTGTGCAGAGAACTGCTGAACTGTATTCCTGTGACTGCTTTGCCATAGTGCATCTCTTGCTGCTCATAGAGAAGAAAGGAAGACTCACATGGAAATGAGGCTTCACTCATTCCTGCTTTCCTAGCTGAAATCTCTCTATGTATGGCCTGTTCACTTCCCTGACAAGCAACACTACAAATAGAATAACTGTCTATTCAACTGGAGGAGTGAAAACAGATGGAGCTCAGAGACTGTCTCTGTGTATATGCACAAGCCAGGGAAGGTGTTGGGGAGATGCAGTACTGTGATGATAGGAAGACTTGTTCGTCTCCATTTTGCAGTTTCTGAGAACAGGATGCAGTGCTATTTTGCATGACATTTGGCAAACAAATTACTTGAGACATTCTTACAGCCCACAGGAGAGATTTGATGTCACTGCATTAAGATTCCTGGCTCATTTAAAAGTGAAAAACAAAAGCTTCTTTTGAGTGAAATGGGAAAAAGTTGAGTTGACCATCCATCAGGAAACAGCACCTCAAGGAAGAGGTCAAGTCTTTGTTTCATAAGTAGTATAAGTAGAAAAGTGAGAGCATGCAACCCACCAAGAAGCTCTGTGTAAAATAGATTAATTGCTTCCTGGAGGTGCATAATTACTCTTAGGGTGAGCATGAGGAAAAAGAGTGAGCAGAGGAGAAAGGCTTGAAAAAGGGCTCTGTCCAGAGGTGGAGGGTTGGAGTTTACCAGCACCAGCAGCATGCACAAAGCATTTAACAGTGTCTCTGTTCTCTTTCCCCTCTCTGGCCCAGTATATTGAATCTCCTGATGTGGAAAAAGAGGTGAAGCGTCTCCTGAGCACAGATGCTGAAGCAGTCAGTGTCCGTATCCTTTTAGGAGGAAAAAAAGCTCAACTGGGGGACAGGACACTATGTGTGACCTGGGGGTTATGGAAAGGAGAGAAAAGTTCAGCTTTGTGTAGGTGAGAGGGACTGGGAGATAAGCACAAAAGAGGCACTGAAGTTTTGGATCTTCATCTTTGTTCAAGGCTCATTGTTTCTTCATGGTGACCTTCCTTGTGGACTGTACTATTGTACTGAGCAGGAACTTAAGTAACAGCAGAGGAGAAGTCATCAAAAAGAGGGATTGGGGTGGTTTTCCTGGATATCCATAGCTGCAAGACCCCTGTTGGAGGGGCAGTGATCTGCAGGTTTTAGCATTCTTTCATCATATGCATCTTTCATGTTCCTCTTTTTCCCTTGACTTGTCTGTTCCTGCTGTCAGGCTGGGAAGTCATTGCTGAAGATGAAACAAAAGAAGTAGACAACCATGGTTCACTCACCAGCCTGGACATCTCCTCCCCAGGGATGTCAGGACATAAGCAAGGTCATGGTTCCTCAGGTGCAGTGGGGAAGGCTGTTGGTTTTTTTCTAGCCGCTAGGTAATCAGTTGGGCCCATGGTTTTGGGAGTAAGCCCTGGCAGACTAAAGGAGAGAGGATGTTGAGACAGGCATCCTGTACTGATGTGGTCCCTGGCAGGCAAAGGGTGCTGGGAGGTCATCAATTGTATTTTTCCTCTTCCCTTTTGCACCCCTTTAGAACACGATGAACTGCGGGAAATATTTAATGACATCAGCAGCAGCAGCGAAGATGAAGATGAGAGGGATCATCATGATGATGAAGACCTGAACATCATGGACACTGAGGAGGATTTAGAGAGGCAGCTGCAGGACAAGCTGAATGAGTCCAATGGGCAGCAACAGGAGAATGAGGGGTCAAACCAGATAGGTGAGTGAGTGGCAGAATGCAGCAGAGGCAACAGGGTGCTAGGCAGGCTGCACTGCCCAGCCCTGCTGCTGCTCTGGGTCTGAGCTCACTCTCCCTTCCAGTCATGGGAATCCAGAAACAGATTGACAACCTGAAAAGTAAACTCCAGGAGACCCAGGACAGGAGGAAGCGCCAGGAAGATCTCATCATGAAAGTGGAGAACCTAGCCCTCAAGGTGAGAGCTTTCCTGGAGTCTCTTCAAGTCTTCTGCTTAGCACTGGCTTGCCATTGGAGCCAGCAGACTGATTCAGCCTTTGCCTGCTAGGTTAAAAGTAAGTGTGGTGTGACCATACACACTCCAGCTTTTCCTCATGGGGGCAAAGCAATCCATGAAACCGCAGGAGATAAGAGGGCTGGTTGTCAGCGCAGCCTGGGGCTTGCTGCACCATTTGACATGTTGCGCCTGCACTCATTCAGTTAAGAACACATTGGTAACCATAGTGTGGCATGTGTGTCTCTGCAGACCCGTCTTCAGGCCGTGCTGGATGAGTTCAAGCAGCAGGAAGAGCGAGAGAAACAGCAGGTGAGGAAACTCCCACAGTGAAGTGGGAAGGACTGGAGCATGACATGGTTCTAGGTTGGCCTCTAACAAAGTTTCCTGAATGTTGTACCACACCAGCTGCTTTGAACTCCAGTGTTACAGGTCAAGTATGGTTGTACCTTATCTGTAGTTGCATGGAACTTCCTAAGGCACAAGAAGACATAGGGTTGATTGTAGCCTTCCTTCTGAAAGAACAGTGAGCCAAAGCATGTCTAGTCAGCAGTCCAAGGTTGCTATGATTGCTGCCTAGGTTAAAACATGACACAGAAACCCACTAGCGCCTGTGCACAAGAAAGACAGTAGTTGTAGAGTCTTGGCAGATTTCCTGCCTGGACAACTCTGCAGAATTTCAACCCGGTACTAAGGCAGGAGGTTCCCACTCCTAGGTTCCTATTGTGCGGTTTCACCTTATGGGTAGTGCCGAGTTCTGCCCCAGAGGTGCCCAGGCACAGCTACCTGTGATGTACAGGGAAAGCAGCCACTGGCGTAGGTGGAAGATCTGCAGAAACAGAAGCACTTGGGCTAGAGCTGCCAAGAGTCCCATCCATGCCTTCCTATAATACCTCACTCCCTCTTGCCAGATGATGTCCCTGCAGGAGCAGCTCGAGTCCCTCATGGAGAAGTGAGGAGCAGACCCTGGGTCGTCATACCTGCGAACAGAGCTGGAAGTGTTGTTCATCTGCCATGCTGAAGTCTTTGCTCTAGTTGCACACCTCTGCTGCCAGATACGCTGCTGGGCAGTGCTAGAGGCTTCATGTCCAGAGCTGCTCTCTTATGCATTGTGCTGGGATTGGCTGGTGGAGGTAAAGAATTGAACTATGTCTCTGAGAGCAGCCAAAGTGCTGGCTTTACTGTAAATATTCAGCACCATTCTCGCAGATGGGTTTAGTTCTCCCTGGGACAGGGTAGTGCAACTTTCTGCATCTTACCGAGTCTTAAGAGTTGATGGGCTGATGGCTTGGTAGGAGTTTGTTGTTGTATTTGAGGAATACTTGCAGCTATGAACCAGATTCAATAAAGTACCATTTTCAACCCCGACCTGTTCGTCTATGGTGTCCAGAGCACAGACTAGCACTGCCTCTTGCCAGTTTGTGCCTGAGCACACATCCCATTGCTGGTGCTGACACTAGCATTGCTGGGCTCCTTTGCTGAAATGATTCTTGCATGGCTGGGTCAAAGGGAGACTGTGTATGAAGGGGACCCCATGAACTGTCACTCTGTGGGAGGAATGAGGCCTCACTCATCAGATAGCTTCTTTAATACCTCACAGACTAGGCAGGCAAATCCCAGATTAACCTGACACAGTGGGAAGAGGATTAGAAAGGCAGTTCCAGAACACAATAGAGGCCACAGCAGGACGCCTCTCTTGCAGCCTGAAGGGCAGGGGAAGTGGAGAAGCTCTGCTCCCATCACAGAAAGCAAAAGGCCAGCAGCAGCCCTTGGAGATGACGTGTGTATTCAGATAGTCAAGAAAGGGCTATAACTTGAGGAAGACACACAGACAGACCACACCTGTGTGCATGTGCCTGTAACTTGTTCCTGAGGGCCATCAGGAGCAGCCATGGAGGAAACCTACCTGCTGAATGTGGAAGGGGTCAAGAAGAAGATTCTGCATGGAGGCCAAGGGGAGCTGCCAAAGTTGCAGGATGGGAGCAAGGTAAGTCATCTTGGTTGTTATCCCAAGACCTTAGGAGAAGGGAGTGGGTCCAATACCACAGTCCCTGCACATTATGGTTAGATTCCCTGCTTGTAAGCTGAGCTCTCAGTCTGTGGTACAACGAGATCCTATCTCCAGGAGATACCTCACAAGGAGGGTGCAGGAACAGATGGTTTGGACAAAGGCAGCCACATTACCCTCGCTGGGATGGCTGACATTGCCCACTGCCTTCACCTTGCATTGCTGCTGTGACCTACCTCCTTCTCCTGTCCTGATAGCCATTGGAGCTCAGCAACCACAATGGGTTGCTGGAAATCTGCCTTTCCCCATGTATGTCAAACAGATGTGAAGGATGTCAGTGGGGAGCTCTTGGGGTTTTCTGAGATTTCTCCAGCCTGCTGGTGCGGGCAGATCAGTATGGTTCCACCAGGTCCTGGTGCATGCTGTGGGAGCACTCTCTGTGCAGGGTTAAAAAGGAAGATCCAAAGAGAGCAGCGATATACAGCACCAATGGGCCTTACAACACTCCACCATCTGCTTACTGTTTAAGATAAGTGGGTAGGAAGCACTATCTCCTGTTGCAGGGAGAGAACTGCCACTCAAACCAGCACTTTGCTGGGAGCAGGCTTGGCCCTGCATCCTGGTGCTGTGGCAGAGGGATTCAGGGCTGACAAGGGGCCGGTGGTCTCTCATTGCGTTGCCTGCTCCAGCTTAACACTGAGCTTTTTCTGGAACAGATCACCTTCCACTTCCAGACACTGAAGGATGACTTTGAGCGGACAGTGATCGATGACAGCCGGGAAGCTGGCATTCCCATGGAGATCATTGTAGGCAAAATGTTCAAGCTGGAGATCTGGGAGACGCTGCTAAGCTCTATGAGAGCCGGGGAGGTGGCCGAATTCTGGTGTGATGCCATTGTGAGTGAAAGGCCTGTGGGTGCCCACTCCCCTCCTTTCTGCAGAGCCAGGGCACAGGATCATACACCCCCCCAGATACTCCAGTCTTGCCTGGTGCAAGCACAGGGTCACTTAGCCATGGCACCGGGGGGGGGGGGGNNNNGGGGGGGGGGGTTGTGCTGCCCCAGAGGAAGGGGGTGCAGGCTGGCCCTATGCAGCTGAGCAGGGTGCTCCTCCTCCTTGCAGCACACAGGCATGTATGCCCTGGTCTCCAGGGGCATGCGGAGGATTGCAGAGGGCCGAGACCCCCTGGAAGGGCAGAAACACCGCTGTGGCATGGGCAACATGTTTGACTACCACAGCACAGGGTATGATGACCTGGATGAGCTGCAGCGGACGCCACAGCCTCTCATCTTCATCATGGAGCTATTCCGGGTAAGAAGGATGGTGGGGATGGCTGCCAGCACAGGGCTGGTTAGGACAGGCAGCTCAGCTCCTGCTGCCTGTGCAGGTGGAGGAGCCCTCAGCATACAAGCGTGACACCTGGGCCATGAGCAAGGAGGAGAAGCTGGCTGCAGTGCCTGTGCTGCACAGTGAGGGCAACCGCCTTGTCCTCCGCAAAGAGTTTGGGCAGGCAGCAGCGAAGTACCAGGAGGCTGTCATCTGCTTGAGGAACCTCCAAGCCAAGGTGAGCAAAATCCAGCCACCTCCTGTCATCCCTGCCTGAGTTTCCTCAGCAAAGCACTCCTCCATGGGCCATGGGTGCCTAGGAGGGAATGGCCACAGCTATGAACCACTCACTATGGCTCCCTGGGCAGGAGAAGCCGTGGGAGGATGGCTGGCTGAAGCTAGAAAGCCTGGTCACGCCACTGGTGCTCAACTACTGCCAGTGCCAGCTGGAGCTCGGCGAGTACTATGAGGTGCTGGAGCACACAACAGAGCTCCTCCAGAAACACAATGGTACTCCTGCCCTGCATCTCACCCCCTGCTATGCCCACAGCCCCTGGGGACCCTTCTCTGGATCCCATATCCATGACAATGCTCATCCTGTGTCCCTCTGCCTGTGATAGTACCTATGTCATCTGGATCCCACTGCAGCCCCCCATGTCCCAGGCCGCCCTGCCGATGTCACTGGTTTCCCCTGCCCATGATGGCACCTGCACCATATGTCCTCTAGGCCCTCCCTGCCCATGATGTTGTCCCATATCATCTAGATCTCCCTGCCCACCATGGTTCCCCTTGCCCATGATGGTACATGAATGGCTAGGGTTCCCCTGCCCACAATTGTACCTCTACCTACAAGAAGTGTGTCCACTCCATATTCCTCTGCCTATGATGGTACTTTTGCACTGTGGCCCCTGGGTTCTCAGGGTCTCCAGCTCCTGTGGTTAGTGACCCCAAGCTGCAGAACCCTTGCTGGGGGCTCTCCTCTCCCAGCAGACAATGCCAAGGCCTATTTCAAGCGGGCGAAGGCTCATGCTGCTGTCTGGAATGAGCGCGAGGCACGGGAGGACTTCCTGCGAGTGGCTCACCTTGACCCCTCCATGGCAGCTGCCGTGAAGAAGGAGCTGAAGCAGCTAGGGGAGAGAATGAGAAAGAAGCACGTGGAGGATCGGAAACGCTACCAGGGCCTCTTCCGGCCGTCACAGGGGCCACAAGCCGGCAAGGGGCAGGAGATGGGGAAGGTGGGTAACAGGGTGATATTGCAGAGAGGGGCACCCCAAGGTGAGGTTGGGGGCCTGGAAACCTGTCAGCAGGGAGAGGGGGGCACAGGAACCAAAGAAGTAGAACAACAAGGGGCTGACCAAGGAGAACAAGGGAGCCTTGGGACCAAGTGTGCAGGGGCAGTGCCAGAAGAAGCAGCAGCCCAGGGGCAGCCTGTTAGGATGGAGGTGGAAGCAAGGGACAAGACAGGACTGGGAGAAGCAAACCTGCAGTTTGCAGAGTCAGTTAGCTGGAGAGCAGAAAGAGGGCCAGAGGAGAAAGATGAGAAAGGGGAAGAGAAAGAAGAGGAGAATGTAAAAGAGAATAAGAAAGTAGAGGAGGAGAAAGTGGAAGAGAGCCCTGCAGCAGAGCCGGAAAAACAGGCTGTAGGGCAATGTGAGACAGCAGTGGGGAAAGAGGCAGCAGGACTCAGGCAGAGGCTGGAGGATGAGACTGGTAGGACCGAGAGAAGTGGTACACGGAGTGTGGCCAGAGCTGAGCCAGGCAAAGCCGGAGAGCCAGGCTCCCCCAGTGAGGGGCTGGGGCCAGCTAAGGGGGGCCTGGAGCTGGAGGACAAAACACCCAGTTCCGAAACACTTGAAGAGGGGAGCTGTGGGAGGCAGCGAGCAGGAAATGCTGGGGAAGGTAAAACCCCCCAGCCATCCTCACCCCTGGGGCAGTACACCAGGCTGAGCACTTGGGGGCAGATGAGGAGCTCGGTGGAGGAGCAGAAGCACCCCTCTGCCCCAGGGCAGTAACGCCAGATCAGAGAGCTTGGGGCCACGACCCTGGGGCACAGCTAGTCCTGAGCAGGATCCGTTATCCCAGATGGGGGCAAGGCTGCCAGTTGAGGAGACGCAGTACAGGCAGTGGGGCTGCTGTACCCTGAGAGGGAGCCCCAGGAGTGGGGACAGGCCCTGCAGTGACACAGGAACAATGCTGTCCTCACCCTGCCACTACCGAGGCCACCAGCCCCACTCTGCAGCAGTGTCTGTTGCCTCCCTGCACCGACTCGTGGGCTCCAGCGCCTTTCAGCTGGGCTCCACTGAACTTTGCTTGCTGATAAATAAAAGCTCTTTCCTGGCATCAAATGCTGGATTTGTTCCTGGACGTGGCAAGCTTCTCTGATCACAGCCTGCAGCTCCTTCCTTACCCTGGAGCCTGCATCATAGGGATGGGGCATTTTGCTCTACCCTTTAGAGGGGATGTTAGAGACTGCATTTCACCCCCATTTAAGCTCCTTAATGGCTTTTGTGTAAGAGCTGTCTACATGCTTCCCTGCAGGCATTTGTTCAGTGCTGCCAGCCCTTCCAGGCAGGGGTGAGAGTAGGTCCTGCCCTACAAGCATCAGTCCTGGGCTGGCTTCACCATGAGTAAAGGTTGGGCTGCATTCTGTGGGTGGGGAGGGCCTAAAAGTCCCCAGCCTTGCCGTGGGTTGGTCCTCAGCTGAGCCCTTCACTGTGCCACAGAGACATAGGGGAACATGGCCAGCACTTGGGGCAGAGGCACCCGGACACCTCTAGGCACTAATGGGGCTCCAGGGAGAAGGCACAGATGGACAGGATTGCCTGCCCAACATCCCACTACTACCTACATCCTTCCTGGGGCTGAAAGATTTCCTAAAGAAGTTCCCAAGTGAGGAAGAGCAACTATCCCCACACAGCCCCTGTCCCAGCCCTCAGGCTACGTCAGCAGACCTTGCCAGAAGAGGATGAAGGAAGATGGTGGTCATGGGGAGCCCAAGGTTCTGCTCACAGCTTCTGCTTTGCCTTGAATGGTGTAGACAGCCAGGATGACACAGGGCACAGGGACATCTATGTTCTAGCAGCCCTCCAGGAGAGGTGCCAGGATAGCACAGCACTGTGAGCTGCCCAGACTCAGCCGAGGTGCACAGATAGAAGAGGCCACAGCACTAATCCAGGTCTCAGTATAAATACAAATTTATTTTCTTTCCAGAGCAGAGATGGCACAAAGCAGTGAGGACAGCAGTACCACTGTACAGGGTTACCAGAACATCAGCCAGCCTGCTCCCCTCCTTGGTGCATCCCAGCTCCCAAACGGCCCAAGCATACAGCCTGGCCACTGCTGCTCCCTGCACCTGGCACCAGGGTCAGCAGCAATGCCCTCATCCTGCCTTTCCTTCCTCCACCTCTCCCCAGCCTGGGTACTCCTGACCTCATCCTCAGACCAAAACCTCACTTCTTCTCTCACACTCCCCATCTGGCCACTGGGGTAACAGGGGGTCCAGTCAGGTCTCATAGGCTGGCATATGGTTCCCTCACGGTGGTCAAATAAATAGCTTGAAACCAATGCCACTGCTACTGCACTCCTGCTGCTCGCCCAGGTGTGAGAGGGGACAGCAACCTACACCGTTGCTAGTGGACACCGCAACCCAAGACCCTGAACACCTGGCCATAAGTCTCACACCACCTAAACCTTGGTATGAGCAGTTTTGCACCTCTGCCAACACAGTGAAGCCAATCCCACAGCCCTGTATCCCTATACACTGACTTGGTCACAACCTCCCTGAACAGCTCACCACCGAATCCTATTCCAGCCAGCAACAACAGCCCTATCCCTGTCCTCACAGCAAGCCCTGTTTTGAGCAGGATGCTTCACACCAGAATGCAGCCCTACCCTGAGGGCTCAGGCATCTCATCTCTCCACAACCTGTAGCCCCAAAGCATAAGGACCCTCTCAGCCTCTGCTCTGTGGCACACCATAGCACCTGACACTACCTCTTTCTCAACATAACACAGCATGAGATAGCCAGCCTGAAGGAGCCTTTGGGACCAGGAGCCACCACCACTGAGCTACCTTGTTAGCTTGCAGAACAGCCTCCTCCACTGCTCAGTGTGACTCGTCTCCTTCCAACAAGTGCTTCCAGCTCCTCAGCCCAGCTCAAATTTGGGGACAGCAACAGGGCAGCTGCTTCCTGGGGGAAGCAAGGAGGTGCTCTGCCTGTCCTGCTGCCTGCTTGCAGTGCTATGCTCCTGCATCACAGCCCAATGGCCTGGTGGCCCCAGGGCTGGAGAAACCCCTTCCTGCAGTGCCATGGGAATGGGCAGCTGCAGGAGCCAAGGCTCTCCAGGAACTGAGCTGGGTCTAGGTAGGGTTGGCTCTCTGTTCCTCAGCAAAGACGCAGCTCCCCAGGAAACCAGGCAGAACTGAGTACCTGCTGCTGGCCTGGCTCTCTACTGAGCTCCCTTCACAGCAGCCCTGCTCCAAGGCAACACCAGCAACAGAGAAGGTGCTGGTCCCCACAGGAGCAGATATTGGCCTGAACTGTAAGTGAATGGCAGCTACACTTATAGTATTACAATTTAATTGAGTCCATTAGAGTATTTAAATACAGTGCGTATGTATATATATATATATAAATATATGCAAATTAAAGGATAAGGTTCTGTTATAAAGATCCTCTCAAGATAAGGCTACTAGTTAGGCTGAAGCTCTAACATGGACTCATCCCCACTCCATTTATGGAGTTTACCTTGCAGACTCTCCCTACCAAACAAGTATGTGCCTGGCTGGCTGCAGAGCCCTGCGTGGCAGAGAGAGTTCAATCAGTAAGGCTGGCAGCTGGATGCTGTTAAAAAGAGTTCTTTTAAAAACTGTTTGGCTCCAGGAGTGTTTTGGTGCACATAAACCTGATGGCCTCTGGGCACAACTGAAGAGGAGTGGGATGCCGAGCTCTGCATCCCCCAGGGGCTGCAGTCAAAGACAGCAGCCCATGAATGCCAGGGGAGAGAGCTTTCACAGCTTCATTTTTTTCTTCTGAACTTTTCAGGCTTGGACACTATGGCCAAGTAAACTAACCAGTCTCCTGGGGAGCCCACAGTCCCAGTCCTTCATGACCTATGATCCCTTGAGATCTTGTGGAGCTGGCAAGCATCCTGCACAACCAGTTTGGAGGGAGTCTGTGTGAGGTCTGGTGCAGCACAGGGAGCATGGCAGGGAGAGGAGGGGGAGGAAAGCAGCCAGGTAGCTGGTTAGGAAAAGCCTCTGGCTCATAGGAGGTGTTAGATAAGGGAAATTATACTGGAAAGAGAAATGGAGAGGTTGGGAAAATAGGACCCAGAGCCACCCAGTTAGAATGGGGCTGCTGCAGAGTCAGAAGGATCCTGCTCAGGAGTGGCAGAAAGTTGGTGAGAGTCTGCATGGGCAGAAAGGGAAGCTCTCTCCACCTCATGTTAGTGCTGTCACCAAGCACTGTCTTCCCCCTGGAACACACATGGGCAGCCTGGGCAAGGGACTGAGTGCTGCTCCCAGGTTGGAGCACAGAGGGACAGCAGAAAAACCAACACCAGAACCCATTAGGCAAGTGGAGCACTGTCCACACACACATCCCCCAGTCTCCATTCTTGCTGGGAAGATCTGTCCATGAGCATCTAGGAGAGCTTGCACCATTGCTTCCATCTTGCCAGGTAACTGAGGCCTTGACCTCGCTGGGAGAGAGGTCTGGATGGGGACAAAGTGAGAAGGTGGCTCAAAGTAATCACTGAAAACTTGATGCTGACAGGTCTGTCCATCTTCACAACGGAGAACTCCATGAGGTGTGAGTTCCTAGACAGGACAGTTGGCTGCCTTGCAGCTCATTTGAGGGGATCTAGATGGTCTGTACTCTTGGCAGCTCTGATTGCCTCTCCTTGGAGGTGTGGAACCTACTCCTCATCCTCTCTGTACAAGGCCACACACCAGTCCCAGTAGCACCATGGCAGCATACCTCTCGGCTGTAGGTGCTGAAGGGGATCAGCCATCGCAGGGAAGCTGGGACTGGGGCAAGGCTCCATGGGGAAAACCTTATCTGAGGGAGCAGTAAGAGGCCAGAGAGGGGGATTTCACTTGAGTACCTTGAGAGCTGGGGAAGGCGCTCCGCAGCTTCTCCATAATGTCTTCCAGGCACAAGCTGACTTCCTGGGTTTTGGCTTCCACCTCATCTGCAGCAGGAAAGAGAGTGGAGGGCGTGAGCACACTCTCTGGGCATCCACCACACCAGACAGCATCTCTGCAGAATGGCAGGGTGCAGGCAGCTTCCTTCAGCATTGAACCAAGAGAGCAGGGCCAAGAGCTCAGCCCAACTCCAATCCTCACCTGCAGCTTCAGTGTCAGGGGTGTTGTGCTCTTTCTCTTTTGTCTGGCTGCCTTCAGACTGATGCAGAGATGAAGCCAAGGAAGAGGCTGCTGAACCATTGCCATCTGATTCTGCTGGAGGCTAGAGAGAGAAGGGAGTTGTCACGATCCTCTGTCCTTGTCCTCCCCTGCTTCTGATCATCCCTTTCTGCCACTGCCCCATCTCTGTTATGGTGAAGCCCACCCCAAGGATGGGCTTTCCTGAATCCTTTCTCTGAGAGTACCTGCAGCAGTAGCTCTCTCAGACGATGCAGCTGGGACTCCAGTTGCTTGTTATGGTCCTCCAGGATCTGCATGCGAGTCTCTAGGCGGCTCTTGTGCTGTCGGAGGATTCGTGCTTCTGCCAGGAGCTCATCATTACATGAGTCTTGCACTGATTCAGGGGAGCCTGTAGCCAAGGTTGGAGACTCCACTGCCTCATCATGCTGCCATTTCAAACGTCTCAGCTCTCCCTGAAGGATCCTGCAAGATAGTCTAGGTCAGCATCACCGCTCTCCTTTCTAGAGACTGCTGGAAACACCTGACAGCTGTGCACTGTGTATGGCTCAGAGATAAAACACCATGGCTTTGCCACATATGAAGCTTGAGGACCAGCACACTCCTGGACTTTGACCCTGCTACAGGGTGGCCTGCCCACAGCTCTACCCCACTTGAGCACTTCACAAAAAGACATGCAGCTGCTTCCTAAAAGACTAAGAACAAGAGCAGGGAAAGCATCATCTCCTCCTAAGCTGATCTGTTCTACCTAGACCCTCACTTCATGTGATCCAGAAGAGCACCACCACTGTTTGCAAAGGGGCTCAGCGACAAGAGAGATGATAGTGCCCTGGGCCCTTCAACCAGTTTGGAGTTCAGGAGCAGGACAGGTTCTGGAAATGGGGGCAGAAACATTTTGGGAAACAGAGTCTTCTCCCTTCCTTGGAGACCACATCCTCACCAAGTGCTTTCATGAAGGTTTTAGGGCTCAGCCTAGACATCCTTCAAACCAGCCCAACAGTTCCTCCAATCCCCACCTCCAGCCACAGTAGCTATCTCCTGGCTCGACTCTGAGGAGTTCTGAGGGGCTTCTCCAGCCCCTTTCCCTTAGGCTGTAAACCCCACTTTCAGAGTTGCCCATACCCCTACCTGTTTTCATCCTCTAAGTGGGCCAGGATTCGCTCCAGCTCTCCCTTGTCATCCATGTCGAGGCTTCCAGGAACCTGCTGGCTGCCCCCAGGCTCTCTGTCGGTGATGGGGCTGGAATGGCGCAGCAGGTACTGGTCCTCATCCCTGTTACAGCAGGTGGAGAAACACCTTAGTGAGGAACATCAGTCTCACAGGATTTGTGTGCCCTTGGGGAAAGACAGTCTGGGAGTTCATTCTGGCTGCTCCAGGTCTAGAGTTCAGCACCCCTTGGTAGCTGGAGGTGCCCAAGAGCCTCAGAGTCAAAGGAGCCATGAAGGAAAGCATTTCTGTGCCCTGGCTAGGGAGGGATGGATCTACAGGAGCCCTGACTCAGCAGGAGGTGAGGAGGAGGGAAAGGAGGCATAACTCACAGGCTATCATCAGGGGACAGGCTGTCATTGAAGAAGGAACAGTTCTGGCTTTCCATCTCTGCAAGCCTGGAGGAAAGAGAAACAGGTTGAGATATGGTCGGAGACACCCTAAATGTCTGCTCAATGTACCCTACTTAGGGCAACCACTGCAACATCCCTCTCTGGAAGGGTCTCCCAGCTGGCCTGAGCCTGTATGCTCCTCTTTACAGGCCCTAGAGAGCTTTGCCTTTTTAGAAAACAAAAGGCACCGCTGCACTTTCTGGAATAAAGGGCTGCTGCCATGCAGCTGGCTCAGCCTTCTCTCACAGAAACAAAGGGAAGGAGTGAAAGCATACCAGCTCCACCCTAGGGACTGAGTTACAGGCTCTCTGTGCTTCTTCAGGTCCCCAACTCTGCCTGGACGTGCAGTGAGGGCAGTGGCATTACAAACCACAAGGCAGCAGCAATGGGAAGAGTGCAAGCAGCACTGGTGAGCACACAGGCAGAGCAAAATATTGAGGGATCTGCCTGGTAAGAATCCAACCAGCATCACATACTGAGAAAAGCAGGAAGGTGCAGGGAGGCTGCTTCATCACTAAGACATCTGCTGTCAAATGCATGGTGTTTGCTGCCAACTTGAGTGGCATCAGCTGTGTCCCAGGCAGAAACAAAGTGGTACAGGTAGGTTTGCCTGGCCCTGTGGCTGCCCCCTCCCAATGGCACTGCAGTCTGTGCTGCTGCAGCCGGCCTCTGCCTGCCAGGCAGCATGCTGGGAAGTGTGGAGGTGTCTGCAGGTAGCAGGAGCCCACCATGCATCTGCCTGGAAACCCCTCCACACCCATCAGTCATGCTCTGTGCCCTGGAGTGACAGCAGTGCCAAGCGGTGATACCTGCTAGCAAAGTGTTCGATCCGAGAGTGGGTGTCGGCGTGTGGTAACATCGGGGAGGAAGCTGGTCTGGAAGAGATGAACACTGGTCAGCAAGGCTTGGCAGTCCTTGCTCAAAGCTAGGGCTTAGAGAGGCTGCCCTGATCTCACATTGGCTGAAAAAAGCCAGGAACAGGCTGGAGAGGGAGACTTAAACCTCTGCTCCTTCAAGAACTGGGTGCCGTATCCCCGCTAGGTCAAATGCCCCCTCCAGCCTTCCCATAGGAGCCTTGTGTCACAGCTGAGATGCTGCTTCCATCTGTGGAGTCCATGTACCAGGCAGGGTCAAAAGACACAGGCTGGGGCCACTCACGTCTCAGAGAAGTCAGCCTCGAGTACGGACTGGACAGGTAGGTAACCTCTCTGCGGGTGCTTGCTGAAGTACTGCTTGGATCGAAACTTGTTCTTCAGTGTTGTGGCAAAGTCTCTCATGTTCTCAGTGGACGTGGTCTGCAGAGACATAAACGTTACCAAGGTGCTGCTTAATAAAAAGTGGGGGACCACAGGTCAGCATCTGCAGGAAAGGAGTCCCTTCAGGCTGGGCATGAGCTCCATGGAGGAAGAGGCAGACACAACTGAGGAAGCAAGGACAGCATATGGCAGTTCTGTCAGCCTGTCATGGGGCCTGGCACAAACCAAGCTAGGCATTGGTGGGTACCATACACAGGCAACCTCCAGCATGTGGAGGGGAACAAAAACATACAGGGGATCCACTTCTGGGACTGCACCAGCCTAAACATTGCAAGGCTGCTGCCGCCCATGGGGACCTGATGTGAGCCAAGATCCTCCCAGCCCAGCCCCATACCGGAGTGTAGTACTCCATGATGGGGTAGTGCAGCTTGTTGCCCTTGCTGGCTCGTCCAGTGAGGAAGCAAGTCTGGCAGATATCCACATTGAACTGCTTTAGGCTCCGATACCTGGAAAGATCAAGAGGCCATAGGGAGGCAGTGAGAGTCAGCAAAACTACATCACTTTGGAGTCCAAGAAGAGCTCAGCAGGGGATAGAGGTGGTCTGTGCTGCTCTTGTACCCCACTGAACCCACAGTGCTGATGGCTGAAGCTCCCAGAAAAGCATCCTGCTCCTTCCCCTCTGCTGGCACCAAGTCTGACTGGTCTGAAACACTGCTGCTGCAGAGCTCTAGGGTCCTCCAACAGCACAGAGCAAATTCAGCTCCCTCCTGCTGTACACCATGCACTTCCCTTGGGGGCCAAGGTCCCATACCACAACCCCTACCTGAAGCCCTTGATGGGGCACTGCCGGCAGATGGAGCACTTGGTCTGGTGCTTCACCTGCTCAGCCATGGTCACTCGTTGCAGCACAGCCAGCCACACCATGGACTGCGGCTCCAGGTTGGCCCACTCCATGAACTGGGACGCCTCGATGGCAGGCTTCCCGTTGCTCTGAGGAGAGGAGCAGAAAGGATTGTTCAGAGCTGGAACTCAGTTGTGATGGGATGCAAGGTCCCCATGATCTCTGGGAGCTTCTCCCCAGCAAGGCGCTGCAAAGGGAATGGCACAGGCCACAGCACCCTACTTACAAAGCGGAAGCAGCTGCGGATGCTGGGCTCCACATTGCTGCCTCCAAATGCTGCTACCTCACCCAGCTGGCGTGGGACCTGGATGGCCTCATGGAGCAGGACGCCGAGGTGCCGCTGGTCACATAGTCCCCCAGCGTTTGCCACCTGGCTGAAGAGATCTGCCAGCAGAACAGACACAGCCCTGTTAAAGACACAGCTGGTGCCCTGACACACCAAGCAGAATGCAGGCTTGTGGGAACATGTGTGGATTTAGACAAAGGGCCCCGCTGCCTGTCTCTGGCAAGGACCACAAATAAGAGGGAAAAGCTGAGCTATGATTAATTAACCTTTACCTGTATGTTTCCAGTTCTCAGTAACCAGGACTTTAGAGTCTTCTTGAGACAGAGATTACATACATCACTTCTTGAACAGCCACAGGTGGCCTGTCCTCTATGAATCTACCCAATCCCTTTATTTAAGCCCTTGGGTGCTTCCTATGCTAAACATAGGTACTCATGGTCAGAGAGTACCATAGTTAAAATGCAGTGAGGAAAGGGGTTTCCTGCAATTTGTCTGAAATGTATTTCCCATGCACCCCTAGGTGTTTTCCTTCTGGGAAGCACTGGATAACTGTTGTCTATTTGCCTTCTCTGCACTGTTCCTTACAGTGCTATTGCAAGCAAGATCATTGCAGCATCAGTCTGCAAAAATGCCTCCTAATTTAGGCAGTGTAGGCCTGGGAAGGGAGGGATGGAGGAAGGGAGAAGTGGTGATGCAAGCAGATTAGTCACTGCACAAAAGCTGTTTCTCTGCTCCTTATGGGTAAAGAAGGGCTAAGCCAGGGAACAAAAGCACTTCCACTTTCCCCAGGTTACTCCACATCAGGCCCTGGGGGAGGGAGATGGGGGACTCACACTGAAACTTCTCCTTGACCTCTGTCCCACACAGACATGCAATGCCCGTCTTGAAGGAGAGAGCCCTCATCTTCCCGCTGCGGCCACTGCAAGGTGAGATATTGTATAGGTTCGCAAATATTTTAGAGGTGTTTTTTTATGCAGGGTAGTCAGCAAGGCAAGCCTGTGTCAGGCACCCCCCGCCACACACACCCCTTGCTAATGGCCAGGGCCTTTTTGCAGCACTGCCAGCTGGAAGAGCAGCACAGAGTTTTCCTTCCAAGCATGGCAGCTCCACAGCTCAGGGAGATGCTGAGGGACTGGTACCTGTCAAAGACATTCAGCAGCCAGTTGAGGCTCATGTCCACGCAGAGCGGCACATTCACCAGAATGCCCCGCTTCTCCTCCAGCCTCTCGTAGAGGGCGGTCAGGCAGTGGATGATCTCCACCACATCCATTGCCCGGTCGCTGGGTTGCAGGTCATGCTCATTGAAGATTTCCAATGCTGTGGCCAGGGTTACCATGTCCACTGTACAGAAAGCACAGACAGAGGGATCAGAGGCAGAGAGGAAAATGGGAGAGGTGAGAACCAAGAGGAGGGAGACACAGCCCTGCTCTGACCTGGGGCAGTCTCAGCCCCACTGTTTTGGGAAGGATAGCAGGATGGACAGAGCTCCCAGAATTGCTCTCCCACCCATAAACCCCTCCCAACACATCCACATCTCTACCTATCATTAACTTGAGCCACCATTCTGTGTGACCTTCCTTCCCTGCTGCTGTGGCCAGCCATGAAAACACTACCCATGAAAGACACTGTGCAGCCGCAGGTGCCCAGAGCCAGCCTCTGCATGTACCGGGTCCCTGCAGGGCTGGCATGGAAAGATGAGTGGGCACAGAGCTACACAGACACTATGAGCAGTCAGCCAGAGGTGGAGCAGCCCTGTTTCCAACTTTGACTGGCAGCAGGTGTGAAGGCATAAATCTAAAATGGGGATAGGACAGTGTGAGCTAACCTGGCTACCCTGCCTACAGATTTTTATGGCCGCAGGTTGCATGTGCTACTGTGTTTAGCGGCCAATCTTTCTTTCCTGAAAGTCTTTCCATTTCTGAGACCATTTATGTTCTCAGTGCCTGGGGGGATCACGTGCCATTTCCACATTAATTTCACTCTGTGGAAAAGTCCTCACTTCTCCTGTCAAAGCTGCTGATACCCTCAATTCACATGCGAGTGCATATCACTACTGCTCACCCTCGCATCCACACTGCCCATGACTGTATATAGCTCTGATATGTGCTGCATTCTCTTTCCTACATGGACGTTCCACTTCACCAAACCTCTCATAATGGGGAAGCTGCCTTGACAGCCTCCTTGCCACTCTTAAGTACGTCTTGAGCAAGACCCACTTATTCATGTTCTTCCACATCATTTCTGGGCTGGAAAGAAGGCACCAGCACAGAATATGAGATGCAAGAGACAGGCAACCAAAGATGTACAAGCAGCAGATGGAAGGGCTATGCTTTGCTCTTTGCCCTTTTCCTCACCATATCTGGTATTTCTGTAGCCACTGCTGTACAAACATCTTTGCAGGGTGGAAGAAGCTAACTGCTGCTTTCCACCATTTGCACTGTATCAGTCCTGAATGTCCCCAGGTATGAGACAGCCTGGTCACCACAGTGACATGAAACAACTCTGCAGCCAGGGTTAAATTCTCCCGAGTACCAAACCTCCTCTCACCCTCAGTCACTGCCTTCTTCCATGCCTTTAAGGTATCGAGGAGCACATGTTGCCTGGGACCCCACTGCTGCCTGGCTGTATCTCCTCTGCATCGGGAATGATTAATTCAGGAGGGACTATTCTGTTATCCTGCTGCTGTTTAATTTTGACAGAGCCTTAGCCAAGAGACCTTGGCAAAAGCTCTCCAGCAGCCGAGGATGCTGCATCTATCAGATTCCCATACACCTGCTCGCCAATTCCTCCAGAGACTGCTCTGCAGTTTCCGAGGAGCAGCTGTCTCTGAGAGCCACACATTCTGTTGAACTTCTATTGCATCATATTCACTTGGCTATTAAACCTCACTTTTAATGGAGCTTTACCAACAGTGCTAAGTCAGGTTTATTGACTCCCTTCCTCCTCTTTAAATAGTGGAGCCTTCTCTGTCCCTGCCAGCAAGGCTGGTTTCTGCTCTCAGCTACATCCATGGCTTCTCCGGGCTCCCTTAGAGATCCTGTGTGAATCCCTGCCTGATCTTACAGCTTTAACTCTGAACTGGACCACTTCGTTCTCAAATCCCTTTGACTAGCACCTGCCCTTGAAGCATTTTCACCCTAAGCCTGCAAAGAAAGACACTGACATAGACACCTCACTGGTGGATTTGCTCAGTTTCCAGCCACAGGCTCATCTTCCTAGCACTTCTCAGCTACCTGTCCCTTGGTGTGCTCCTTCCTTTGATGTGCTAATAAGAGCTTATGTTAGTTTAATGCCTTTATTGAGGAAGATCCAGCAGGAGGGAAGTACTTCCCATACTCACATCGCAGGGCTTTTTGCAAACGTCGTAGTTTCATAGCCGTCCGATACGCTGAGAACTTGATGTTGTTCAAATCTGCTGCAATAACACAGGAAAGGAAGAATATAACCACAGCTTGACATCCTTATCTCCAGGGCAGGAAGCAGCAGTTGCAGTTCCTAGACACCAGCCCTATCAGCAGAAGTAGAGTGTGTGCAAGAGGAGGAGGGGCAGAGCCTGGTAGGGGATCACATCCCATTGCTTTCGGGGGCTGTGTCATAGAGGAGAGCACATGGTCTAGAGAGATATCACATAGCATCCCACACTACAAAAAGGCAGATGTTACTCGAATGGTTTTGTGACAGCCTTCTTACCCAGTGTCTGGTACAACTCAGTCATCTTTGGGTGGTCCCAGCATGTCGTCTGGGCCTGGTGGCTGAAAGGAAATTGAAGGAAACCAAGAGTCAATATGGGAATTAAGCAGCTGCCGTGATAGATTTAAAAAAGTGACCCAGCTCATCCTGGGACTGAGTCTCCCAGTGCCTGCAGGTGCTGGGACTGCTGCACCCCACCCCAGTGAGTGCACTCCCCAGCCACAGCAGCATGGAGTATGTCCACAGGACAATGCCCCAATTTGTTGTCAGCCCCACCCTGCTCCTTCCAGCCAGCATACCTCCTCATCTAGAGTGTTTTGGCAGGCAGGGAAAGCCTGGCTTTGCCAGGTTCATGGCAACATGCTTCACTGGAGGTCAGTGCTCAGATCAGTCTGCTCACTGTCCTCCAGTTCCTGTTCCCACTGGGCCAGAGAAGACCACAGGCTGCAGTTGGGAGCACACTTACTTGATGTAGTATGGCACTTTGTTGGGGGAAATGGCTCGCTCCCACGGGACCTGGACAGAGGCTGCAAGGAGAGAGACATAGATGTTGGATCAACACCAAACATTCCTTTAGATTGATGCTGTTTCTGATGAGAAACAGTGCCAGCAGGTGGGTGTCCCCAAATCACCAACCGGGGTTATTGGAGCAGGCAAGTGGATGCTGCCTATAAGAGAGACACAGGACTGCTGGTCTTCTCAGAGGCATCTCTTGAGATAGGGCCTCTGAATCTGGCTGAGCTCAGAACAAGACCCTTCCTGATGCTTTTGATGATTCCCAAAGAAATGCTGTAGTCACAAGTGGGCAGGGTCCCTAACAGCTGGGATTTGGGCACATACAACACTGCCTGTTATGGCTAGGCTTGGGCACTCACAGCATCTGCTCTTCCCATCACTCATACTCTGTGTGTCAGCTACAGTATCTCAGGAAGATGAGGATGCAGCCCATACCAGTCACCTGCCTATGTTTGTTTTCTAGAGGATGAAAGCTATCTATGAGTCTCAGCTATTTTTCATTGTCACAGAGGGCTTATCAATTCCAGCGCTCCCTTTCAGATGTGAGTACATGGTCTGCAGAGAAACAAAGGCCAACAAACACCACTGTTATTTGGAGACCTGCAGGGCTCAGCATTTCTGAGGATGGATGCCAGACTCTGAAACACAACCTGCTGACCATTCTCTGCAGGTCTGAGAGCTGTCAGCCAGCAGCAGCTCAGCTTTATAGGAACAGCATCCTACTGCCTTGCCACATGAATGAAAACCTCCTTAACATGTATGTTCTTGGCCTTTGAATGACTAACATGGGATTTGGGAGACTACCTTTTTCTGCCATCTGGTGTCTTGCCCACCCAGTCTCTGTGGCTGGCACAGTCCCACCATCACCTGAGAGCTGCTGCTGCAAGTGTCACAGCTCTGAAGGGGACCCACTCTTGGTCCCACAAAGTGAGGAACACTAAATTTGGGACAAGCTTCTTGCTCTGGTTCCTTTGTACCAGGCATTGGTCTAGGCCCTTTCCTAGGTCTGTGTGTGGCTCTTGGAACTCTGGGCTCAACAACAGGACTCTGCCCCTCATTCTCCTCTGCCATAGCCCATGCTAAGCCATTCTGTAGAGGCAACCTCATGGCTGAAAGCCAGGAGAATCCATTTACATACAGGAGAGGAAGTGCTGGGAGCCTGGTCCAAAGTCCCTGTGGGCATCTTGGAGCTGCTTCAGACGTTCGTTTATGGAGGCCTGCAGAATAGGACAGAAGAATTCAGTGACAGTCCATCAGACATTTCAGACTGAAGCCCAGTTCAGGAAGGCTTGTGGATGGACTCAGACATGCCTCAGCACACAGGTCCTTTTCCTTCCTTGCCTGACTTGGTATTTGCCCCAGTTCACTTAGCCCTCTACACCTCCTTCCACAGGCTGAGGTAGCACAGGCCACATTTCCAGCTCACCCATATCCATATTTTCACAGATCTCAACAAAGCCACAGCTGGTACTGATCCCTCCAACAGATCCTGATTCTCAGACAGCATCCTTTGTTCCTCTCATTGCCTTCTCCTGCTCAAGACCTCTACAGATTTACTAGCTACTTTCTTCACACTTAACAGATGTTCTCCTCCTTTAGAAACACCAGCTATACCATCCCTGCAATGCTAAGCTTTACTTCATCATTCTTGAAGCTCAGAAGTGACAGTCCTGCCCCAGTGTCCTCCTGCCTGTGGTTTATTTGTAGTGCTTGGTCCTGACTCCTCCCCACCTGCAGCTGCTTCCAGCGCATGTTGATCTGCTCCAGGGTATGGGAGTTCTCCATGGACAGGTGGACATCTGAGATGGCAAGCTGGTGCGCAAGATCATTGACCACTTTCACTCCGTTTTTCATGGGGGAGAGCTCCTCTTTGAACAACTGGAGTCCCATGCCCGGGGGAATAGGCACAAGGCAGCGGAAGAAGAAAAAGTATTAGGTGAGTGGTCAGGACTTGGATCTGATTTCTCTGCTGCAAGCTAGGGTGGGCTAGTGGCTGACAAGACACTGTCAACTAACCCTCCCACAAGTTATCTTAGCAGGGAAAAACAAAACAAAACAAACCACAAAAAACAGCCAGGCTGGAGATTACTTAAGTCTCCTGAGAAATGGGACATAAATAACAGTTCATCTATGCTGAGCCACTGTACCTGTATAAGCTCTGTGCTGTAACAAAGTGTTCAGCACAGTCAATTGCTCAGGACATTGTGGGCCAAATCCATCCTCAAAAAATAGGGGGCTGTCAGAAGGAGGACCTCCCCTGATACCCCAAGTAATAATGTTGCATTGGACTGAGCAGTCAGGAGAAGCAGCACTGCTCTCCTTGGAAGCAACATCTCATCACCTCCAGGGCCAAGGATGGAGCCTTTTCAGAGCCTGAAGTACCTTGGTCGACTGGATATGCTCTGGCAAGGAGTCAATGAAGAGGTCCCCAATGGGTTCCCAGGTTTCACGCACACTTTCAGCCTGGTCCAGTGTTGTGCTGAGCTCCTCCATAGCCCCTTTAATCTCTAGCAGCTGCTCCAGTGTTCGTTCAATGTGACGGTGCTGGTCCACGCACCGGGCCGTGAGCTTCTCCCACAGCTCACTGGCCACATTTGCCTGCTTCCAGACAAAACGGCTGATGTTCTGGATCCGGTGTCGGGGAGAGACATCTGGGAAAGCAGAGTAGAAGAGGAATGGAAAGCAAAAATGAAAGCCCAGCTCAGAGGAGAGTGGGCAAGAGATGGAGAGAGAGCAGGGAAAAGGGAGATAAAAAATAAACTAGGGTAAACTGCAAAGAGAGCATGAATAATAATATCTATCTCTGCACCAGCTTGTCTAGGTATCCAGGCTGCCCACAGAACTCTCTGCTCTCTGTCCATTGTCATAGGCAGAAGCCCTGCTGCCCTTTAAAAACCTACCCCAGAACACATCTGATACCGTCTCATGAGACTCATGGACTGAACCCCATCATGGGCTGTGCCAGCAGCCTCTGCCTTTGCCCAGGACGGAAGCACCACTCTTCAGTGGTCTGACCTTTGGCTAAAGGATTGGAAACAGCCTGGTGCACAATGGTATGAGGCACAGCACTGACATGCCACTTTGTGCCACATCAACCACCTCCACTCCATCTTCTCTGGTACAGTCCAGGAGGAGCTGTGCTATGGGAGAACAAGGAAGGGGAAGCTCCACAGACCTCTGCTTTCTGAAGCTGGTTCTTCTAATTCTTCAAATGGATGCTGGGAAAGGAAAGCCTGTGCTGACTCCAGGACAGAGTAAATGTATGGTCCCCGAGACTTCACTTCTTCCATGAAAGCCTACAGAACACAGCATAGAGGTGAGACAGCAGGCTGAGCTAGAGAATTGTTCCCTTGCTGCCCCCCTCACCAAGGGCTGCAGTGATTTATTCACTCCAGGGCCCAAATCTCACTGGAGACAGAGAGAAACTAACAGAAATATTTTTGCAGTTCAGGGAAGGAATGAGGGATATCAACGGTAACCAACAGTTTAGTTTTGTTTTCAAGGTAAAAACAACTAAAGCCCAACAGCCACTGGCAATGAGAGGGAAATGATCTGATCAGGGAAGCAAGAAACTGTTCTGTCTGGGTTTACCCCTGTTTCAGATATGATAATGTGTGCTACTGCAGGAATCACTCTTGTCCTGACCACCGGGTCGCTTTTATACCGACTGACCTTCTCAGGCCTGAGGATCCCAAAACCAGAAGCCATTAAGAGGCAAATCCTTTTGTTGCAGAGGTAGGACATAAGGAGGAAACTAGGAGACAAGTGATGGGGCCCACAAGCTGCAGCATCTGCAGATGACTTGAGGCTGTAATGCAGATCATCTAAAACCAGATGGGCTCTGCCTGTTGCATGCCATGGGTATTTGCTATGGGACTGGGGCTCTGACTTTCCATAGGAAGCAGAGATGGAGACAGGCAAGGACTGGAGCACTCAGACTGTGGGCGTGTGTAGTGACACAAGGCAGGGTCCCAGGCATGGCTGCCCACCTGCAGCTCATCTTAGCAGTAAACAGCAGCGGGGGAGGTGCGAGGGAACGTACTGCATGCGTCTCCTTTTCCTGCTGCACGAGAAGGACATCACCCCGCAGGGGCAGCTGTGCTGAGAGCTCCTCATCCTTCTGCCCAAGCCAGCCTATGATCTCCTGGAGAGGCACCTGCAGCTTCCCACTGTGGTCGGAAAAGGCCTCCAGCCGAGCCCTGGCAGGAGAGCGAGGACAGCAGGATGGTGGTCAGATGGGCAGGAGAGGAGCAGATTCCCTGGTGAGGGGAGGCACAACACCACAGCTGGAGTGGTGAACCCCAGGCACCCATAGGACCCCACCAGTGACTGGCCTTGGGACAGGCTGTGCATGACTGTAGCCAGCACAGACACTGCAGCACCAGGTGGGGTAAAGCAAGGAGGCTCTGGGGAGAGTACACTGAGGCTGTTCATCACCCTGGAGCAGAGAATAGAGTTGCTCTGCATTTGCCTGTGGGTCAGGGCTGTGCTCTGGCTAGCACAGGGCATGGGGGGGCTTGGCTTGGCATTTAAAGGACTGGGCAGCTTCCAGGAGTCTTCCATTAAGGCAGGAGACAATTAACACACACCAGTTAAGCTCTCTGTCATGCTGGCTGTGGAGCTGCAACCTCTGACAGTCTGGAAGGCTTGTTTCTCCCATGCAGTGGGGAGGTCTCCCAGTGAAAGGATTAAGCACATAAGAGGCAGTGGCAAGGCCATGGGGAAAAAAAGAGACAAACCACAGAGACAGCAGCAGCAAAGGATGGAAAAAGCAGCAGAAAGCAAGCAGGAGTGAAGGAGGGAAGGGAGAGGAGGATGGGATGGGTGGAAATGGAAAGGATGCTTTTCAGCACAGGTAGAAATACTCAGAGGTCTGTAGACAAGAGGGGCAACGAAGCCAAGGTCACTGTGAACTCATGTGGCACATCAAGAAAAAGTGCAAAAAGCTGACAAGCACATGCAGGAGGCAAGGCTGGAAGGCCAGGCCAGCCCAAGAGCTTGATCCAGGCAGGGACTCTTACCGAAGGCTGTGGGATTTCTTTTTTATTTCGTTCCAGCAAAGATTCATCTCCAGAGGGGTCTGGAACCCAGTGGCACTGCTCAGAGCCCAGGGGGTTACACACGAAGGTCTTGCACCATCCTGTGAGGCTTCAACCTGGGCAGAAACAGAATCATGCCACATCCAGAGATCACTACCTGGTGCTTACAGCACTTGCCTGTGGACATCTACTCCACTTTGTCTGGACTCTGTATGGCTTTTCAACTCACGAGGGAGCTGCCCTGCTTCCAGAGGGACCTATTAACAGCTCCAGGGAAGCCCATGGTTGAGCCTGGAGGAAGGATGGAGTGCCAGCTCCAGCAGAACTAAGAGCAAAGGTTGAAGGAACATCTTACTGCACATCTGTTTTGCAGGATCTGTCTGGTCCTTAGTTATCCAACAATGAATACATTGCTAGGTATTAAATCAGAGCTGGCCCTTGTGTGTCACAGTCCCTGCAGGGCTAACAGCAATTTCTTTCCATGCCATACAGGGTTGCTGAGCTTCAAGAATAGGCAAGCACTGCAAACCCTGTTGTTCCTAGGGAAAAAGGGGACCTACCAACCTCCTTTATGGCATCCCCAGTACTGGGAGCTGTCATCTGCTCCTCTACAGAAGCACAGAGATATTCCCTGTCTGCACAGCAAATCTGAGATGCTGCTTCCGTCCATACCCCTCCAGAACGAGTAATGGATGCTCTGATAGATCATAGAGCAGATGATAGCAAATCTTAAGCCAGCCACACAAAGGAAGCACACTTTGCACCATGCCACTCAGGCTGCAAAAATGGGTGCTGAGCCTTAGACAACAAATCTTTGGTGGATGAGGGAAGGAATTATCTCCTGCCTCTGCTTGTGATGACAGTGAAGACATCATTGCACTTGCTGGCCACAGCAGCACACACCAGCAGGACTAGGAGCATCTCACATAGGACTCAGTGAGTGAAATGGGATTTCCCCTCTGAAAAAATTTTGTTGTGCAAAACACACAGAAACATTGCATTTCCACAAGTGAGACATTGATGTGTTTTGTTGGGGAAATGGCAGCACTTCCAGCTAATGCTACTTTGATATTAGAGCTCATTTGTGGTAATTATCCCCAGGTCAATCAACCATAATTAACTGCATTAGCACTTTCTAAACAGTGTATGTAACAGGCATCCCTTTGCCAGAGAAGGGTAGCCACCTCTGCAGGAAAACAGCAGCTCTTCCAAGAGGAACTTGTCACTTGTCCTGTCTAAGGGTTCTCCGAGGTGTCCAGAGGACAAATCCAGCCAAGCCAAGGAGAACAACACACTGTAGAAAACCAACAGACAACGAATTTGGCCACACAGCCAAAACAATATCCCCTCCACACCAGTTCTAAGTGAGAAATCAAATGATTACCAAGATAGGTACTAAGTTTGCTTCATCTGAAAAACACCTAACACCAAGCTGTTCTCTGCCTCCCCATCCTGGCACTCAAGCAGCATCTAGAAAACAGAAAAAATCATCACCCACAGAGTTCACAGGAATCTCAGGGCCATAAATAATAAACCACTCCAGCTAAAATTGCCGCTCACATGCAGAAAAACCAATATGCTGCATATGCACATCCTCATGATGCTGAAGTAGGTTAGTCTGACAGTGCTGCCAGAGAAACTTCAGCCTATCCCTCTACCCAAAGGAGCGAATCACTGAGCACTACCTGAGTGCAAAAGCAGCACAGCTCAGCAAGCTCAGCAGACAATACAGTTCTCCCAGCCTTGTTTATGAAGTAGTTAAAAGCCCACCAAGCCTGCAACTCACAGACCATGCCCAGTAGATGAGCCAGTGACCATGGCCAAGCATGGGCTAGTTGTTGAACATCTGCTCCCCTGGGGCAAAACTCCTGCAAGTGAACAGAGGGGAAAAAGCAGTGCTTTCTGTATGAGCATCCCCTAAGTATTTCTTCCCCAGGGCCCCAGCAGTGGCAGTCTGGATCTACATTCCCACTCCACCCTCAAACAGTTTTATTTTCAGGCACAGAACACCCATGCAGGCTCTGGCAATTGCATCTACCTGTTCTTAGCCACAGATCCACCGAAGGGCCGCTAAGCTTCACTGGAGGAGCAGCATCACATCATCCCTCCGGGTGCTGCCAGGCAGCACCCGGCAGGGAAGCAGGCAAGTGTGTGTGCTTAGCAGACCAGGGCCACCCTGAGCACTGACCCCCCAGGAATCTGGAGGGGGGCGGTAGTGCCTTGCAGCCAGCCTCAATCCCAGCTTTGTCTGGTGGCATTCCAGCAGCCTCCAACCCAGTGGTGCCATCGTGGCTGCCTGCAAAGCACAAAGAGTGCAGAGATCTGGCTGCTGCTGGGCATCTTTGCATGGGAAATCCCCTTGTGGGAAGTTGGCTGTATGCAGAGGGATTGCTCTGGGCACTGGGGAAGATCTGTCTTTGCAAGGGCATGACAAAAGTGAGGGTGAGCTAGAATGGGATGACCAGCAGAGACCTTGTCCTCAGATGCTGAAGCACATGCAGGGCAGTAAGGGGTGTTTGCCAGGGAAAAGAATTAGCCAGGGGATGTTCCCAGCGAGCTTTAGCTACCCAGAAAGTAACTAGTCAGGTGCCTGAGACCTAATCCCCAAGAAGCCAAAGATACCCCTCCTTGCCCCCCATGTGCCCCAGCCCAGGACTGGGTGCCAGCACAGAGGTTCCTGCCTGCCTAGACTGCGTGCAAATAGTTTGTTTTTGCCAAAAGGCTCTGGGCTGGCTGCTTGTGTCCTCCACGGTCCTGCCACCCAACATTGTTTCCATGCTCTCCTCCACCTACAGGGAGGGAATGAAAAGCTCCCTGTATCTCTCCCTCTCCTTCCCTGCCTGCACATCTGACTGCTGCTGTCTCTCCCTCTGGGACCAGAAGTGCCAGCCTCCTCTCCCCACCATCTCCCAGGCACAATAGATGCAAGACCAGCTCCTAGACTGGAGGAAGGAGCTTCAGCAAGGCCAGGGCACAACTAAGGATAGGTTGTCTGCAGCCTGCCAGGAGCTTTCAGGATAAACAAGGACAAGTGAAGAAGGTTGTTTCCTAAGTTGCAACACCTATACCTGCGTGGAGGCAGGCTGGCTACCATTAACATTGCAGGAGCCAGCAGTCAGCTGGTATGTGGCACCCAAAACACTGATGCCTACACAGCAGAAAGCCAGGCTCAGGCAGGGACTGGTGGAAACCTGTGGTGGATATGACCCGAGCTGAGGTTGTTTGCACCCTCCCCATGCACTGTCCTGCAGATCAGTGGCAGTGGCTCCTATAGGACATCCTGCCTGAGGCAAGTTTGCTCCCCCAACAAACACTACAGGGATCTAATCCTCTCATAGATGCCTGGACTGATCAGGTAGCTCAGAAGGGCGTTTGTCTTCTTATCTTGTTCTATCTCTGTCCTTCCTCACTTCATCTGCTGGGCTGTTCATGAAGTACCCATACACTGGCCCAGTGGCAGTGACCTAACAGCCACCCCAGAGCCAACAAGCCCTGACTTAGCTACCAAGAACCTGCCCCAGCTGCAAGCCTCATCCTTGCATGCTGGAGCTGCTCTAGAGACAGCTCTGCCTTCCTCATGAAGACCCCAGCTCTCTGGAGCAGGATAGGTCCAGGCTGATGGCAAGCCACAGCAGGGAGGAGTCTCAGGCTCAGGCTTTGCTGTTCATGTTTGAAGCATAATGAAAAAGGAAAAGGCAGATCCAGGAACCTCATTTGTCCTGGGAACAACACTGCCAGCACCCAAGGAAAACTCTGGCACTGTCCATCAGTCTCCTGTCAGGTGAGAGGTACCCTAGGGCCAACAGCTACAGTCAGCAAAGGGGAAGCCATGCTCTGGTAGAGACAAGGCAGCATTTCCCCAGCTTTGTTGTCCTCTATGACCCAGGACAAGGTGCTAGACCAGCTTGTGACATCTTGATGCAGAGCACCAATTGCAGACAGTTACCAGCACACCTTTCTGTTCCTCTCCACCCTGCCCTGCCATTTACTCAGGGATCACAGAGACCACCATCTCTGTGCCTGGCTTAGGTGAGGAGCCTGGCCTGCCAGCTCAGAGACTCTGGGAAAAGGAGGAGGGAGACCAACAGTGTGAGCCCTCACGCTCTGCTCTTCAAGTTAACTAGAGCAGAAAGAGGTCAGACGCCTCCTCTGCCTTATAGCCTTCTCCAGGGGCTTATTTCCAAGCTCTTCTCTGCAACCAGGAAGATTAGAAACCCAGGTTTTCAGCAAAAGCTGTTGTTCTTCCAATGATGATTTCCAGGAAAAAAGTAAACCCAATCAAATACACAAGAGCCATTGAATCCTACTACTGATTTTGAAGGAGGCTTGAAATTCAGGGCTGCAGGTTGTCTTTCTTGCTCTACTTTGGGAAACACTTTGCAGCCAAAATGCTCAAGGAGAGCTAACACTCATTAAGTGCAAGCTGATGGGGGGCTGGAGCTAACAGCCTTTCCTGCCACCAAGAACATAGGTCCTGGTTTGCTCCACAAACATTTGCAACCACTGCAAAAAGCTGTCATGAGAAAGGCTTCCAGACCCAGCTCTTACCTGAGACTGTGGGTGGGCAGTGCTGCTGTGCTGCGCCTGGCCTGTGACATGCCACTCAGGACATCGTGGGAGGACATAGGGCCATTCCTGCATCACCAGGGGCTGCATCAGAACTGATGTTCATGGGGATGGAGACAACTCTGGGCATGAGCACCTGAAAAGCAGCATGATAGTCCCTTGGTCAGCTTTCACCTCCTGATACAGCTGACCCCCTTCCCAGCTGCCTTCACAAAGGCTGAAGGGTAAAAGGACGTTCTTGGGTTTTTTAATATCTTTGTACTAATGCTGCAATCTAAACGTCCAACTTTTTTTTGCATCTAGTTATACAATTTTCTGTAATGATATTCTGTCTTAGTGAGTCCCACAGATTATGTTGCTGTTTTAAAAAAGGGTTGGGTTTCTTGAACTACAGGATGTGCCCGGGGTTTAAAGGAAGAGAGGACAGATGATCTCACTGTCATGATCACTTATGTTTAGACATAAAAGACTTATAACAGACACGGATCTCACACTAATCAGCTACCTTTTTATGAGTTTTTACTCATTAATTATAAAATTCCCTTTTTAATTCCATTTTTAAAACTTAATGACCCATAAAGCCAGTCAGCAGTGCCCCCTTGCCTATTCTATGCATCTGAAATGCAACCTTTGGTCACAATGCTGCTTTTTTTGTTGCCTGGACTCTGAATAAGCATAAATAGCGATTTGTTATCTTTGCTTTACAGAAAGCCATGAGAAAATATAGCCCAAAGAAAACAGGCCAGGCTAATATTTACCCAAACCTGGCAAATTTCTAGAACTGAAGCACAATCCCACAACTCTATATTTGGCCAGTGGCAGCACCATGAAAGGAGATGAGCACCAACATGCTCACAGCAGGATAGAGACCTAACATACAAAAGCTATAAACACTGCACAGGGCTTTGCCCAGACCAGACTCAGCATGTCTGAGGTCAGATCAGCAAATCAAGAATGATGCTTGAATATTGCCTGTGATGAGTCAAGAGGCAGTGCTAAGGTACTGTGCTGTCTCCTGTCCAACCTACTGCTTAACCTGCTGACTACTTTCCTACTTTTAGAAGGAAACGTTTATCTGGCTCCAACAGCCAGACCTCATGTCCAAGCGGAGATGGGGCTGCTTCCAAGGTACAGATGGAGCAACACTGCTGGAAGAAGGTCATTGGCTCCTTCACACCCAGCTCACTTGGACCAGCTGAAAAACTTCCTGCTTGATCTTGGCAAGGCAGGAGCAAGCAACACATCCTGCACAGCCAGGGTGAGGAGAAAGTCCCCAGGCCCTGGTACATGCTGCCCATCTCTCATGCTTTCACATCCATCATTCCCCAGCCTGAGCTTTTGCTGCCTCTTCCTCTTCAGTGACACACATTAAGAGAGCAGCTTATCCTGTTATGATTTTTTTAATCCCTTAGCAATTTCTACAGCCATCATTCTCTCCCTCTCCAGCAGAACAGCCTGTGCTGAGCTCTCCAACAGGATGATAATCCAAGGTCTTGTTCTCTGCCCCTCCTGTCCATCTGCACAAATGAACATTGCAGACTAAGCATCACAGCATACTCCCACCAGCTCCTTTCTCCATGCAGAAAGGTTTAATAGTTATAAATTCCAGGGTCTTCAAAGCCTCCCAGCCTCATGGGGCAAATTCGCCTGGGGTGTATTAGAAGGGGTGTGGTTAGTAGGTTGAGAGAGGTTCTCCTCCCCCTCTACTCTGCCCTGGTGAGACAGCATCTGGAATATTGTGTCCAGTTCTGGGCCCCTCAGCTCAAGAAGGACACAGAACTGCTTGAGAGAGTCCAGCGCAGAGCCACTAAGATGATTAAGGGAGTGGAACATCTCCCTTATGAGGAAAGGCTGAGGGAGCTGGGCCTCTTTAGCTTGGAAAAAAGGTGACTGAGGGGTGACCTTATTAATACATTAAGTGTCAGGAGGATGGAGCCAGGCTCTTTTCAGTGGTGTCTAATGATAGGACAAGGGGCAACGGGTATAAGCTAGAACATAGGAGTTTCCACATAAATATGAGAAGAAACTTCTTCATGGTGAGGGTGACAGAGCACTGGAACAGGCTGCCCAGGGAGATTGTGGAGTCTCCTTCTCTGGAGATGTTTAAAGACCGCCTGGATGCTTTCCTGTGCAACGTGGTCTAGGTGATCCTGCTCCAGCGGGGAGATTGGACTAGATGATCTTTCAAGATCCCTTCCAATCCCTAACATTCTGTGATTCCGTGACGATTTGTCTTTGACACCACATCCTATTCCTCCAATGCTTGTGCTATTTGGGGTCTGAGCTACCTCTGATCCTCTAAATGACATTGCAAGAAGCATTCTTACAGTCACCACAGAGCAGGCACTGCACCCACACAGTAGAGAGCAAGGAGTAAAACCTTTCCCACTGGCGTATGTCACCTGGTCTTTGCTGGAGGTCCCCAAATCAGGCCCAAAGGCGATCAAATCCTTCATGGGAAGGATCAGGTACAACCTCATTCTATAATGCTGTTTTGCATCTTCCAACATGAAATACACCCAACACTTGCCCCTGCTTTTAGTACACGTTAAGAAATGAAGTATTGGATATTTCACAGTGTTGTGTTACAGCTTCCAAACACTTGAGCAACCAAGCCACAACTGTTTGGCCTAGTTGGAGACCATAATGATCCTCAGGTTGAAAAATAAGAAAGCCAAAAGTCTTGATATTACATTTCAACAGTTGAATGCTTGGGCATTAGTGTGTATTCAAAACAAAGTAGTTGCCTTTTTCCTCCTCCTACATGAGCTGTACCTGTTACAAATTCAGCACTAGAGAGCCTGGCTCATCACACTGCTTTCCAAGCAGTCTGACAAAGGCAGACAGAATGGCCTTTGCTCAACGAGTGCTGCTTCAGCTCAAGCACTGGAGAAGCAGCGCTCAGGTGCACAGGCTATGCCTTATCTTCTGCAGCACCACTTCTCCATCTCAACCAGCAGTAAGATGACAGCTTGCCACCAGTAGGATGACAGCTTGCTACCAGTGCACATGCTGCACAGTGTATTTCTGCCATTTTGCTGCATTTGTTTAAAATCCTCCTGATACAAAGCCAGATCCAAACTCTCCCAAAACATCAAGGGACATTAACTCTATGGGTAACTTGGTATTGCTAAAGATAACACCCAGGATTAGGGACCTATTGCAGAAGCTAGAGTCCAACGTCAAATGTTGACTTTCCAGCTCTACTGCATTTAACAGCGGCAAATACAGCATATAGGTCAAGAGGTCTCTTGATCACAAGGCTTATGCTTTGAATTGCTAATTTCCTCCAAAATGTTCTTTCCAGACTGAAACTTTCCACTTCAGATCTTGGCCTGTAAGGAAAAAAACATAGCAACATTTTGAGACAAGGCAGCTCAGCCTTTATCCCATGAGAGGAATGGAAATACAAACATGTTCCCTGCTGTTGGAAATGTTAATGACTTTGTTGTTGTTTAACTTGCTCTACAAGAGAAGTAATAACGTTTTAGCTCAGCATGCTCAGTGTCCTTTAAGGGGAAAGGTAGGAGGCTTGTGCATATTTCAAAGTTCAGCTCCCGTGTAGATGCTAACAAAGGGAGCATTCCCAAGCTGGCAGACAGCAGGACTCACTTGACAATGCAATAGCACATCCTATTCCAGCAAAAATTATTTTCTGCACGTGTAAGTAAATATTTTAAGCCTAAGATTAAGGGCCAGAAGACCTACTTCCCATGACCCCATCAGGTCAACGTCTGGTGAGAGAGAAGGAAGAGAAGTCTGTCCTACTAGGACCAAGCATACAGACAACAGAACTCACTCTTAGAGCATGGGCCCTTAGTCTCCACCTCTTTATAAATCAGGAATAAGATATCTAAGCACATTGGTTCTCACTTGCTCCTGTGTACAAAGAAAAAGGAAAGGACTGTCAACAATCTTCTGCATGAGCAGGCACATACAACCTCATCATCCAAGAGCTAAAAAAATCCAGATGCCAAAGCTGCACTTCTACCTTAGTACCAGGTCCCCTTCATTAGAGCAAAAAGTCCTTCAATTAAGCAGCTGTATCTAGTAGTGGCACAGAAGATGCCTTATTCAGTGAGAGTGGGTGAAGTGGGGCACTCTCACATCTAATGAGCTGCATTCTTAAATGACCAAATTGTTATTTTAATTCAATGGATAAATAGGTGTCACAGGTCCTAATAAAGAAACAACATCTCTTCCACTGACTCACTTTCCATTTTCCCAAGCAAAAGTACATGCACAAACTCAAGCTGAAAAATTTCATCAGTCTTCCACCAGGAAACTGTGATAATAATATCCCCAGCTAACCAGGTGATTGTGGGTGCATGTCCACAACATGGCCATGCAGAACTGACTGCTCTCCTCTTTGCTTAAAGATAATGTATAGGCATTTATTTAGGAAGATTGAAATCTCTTGAAAAAAGAAATTTAAATTTCTTCCACATGCCATTTCAGACTCCCAGTTGGGCTTCAAGCTGCTCTCCAAAATTCACTTTGCCTAGGAATTCTTCCCATCTCTTCTCCTCCTCCTTCCATTGGACAAGTACTATAAATAATTACAAGAGCACCTTGAGGACCCAGCTGTAAACACACAGCCCCACTGTGCTGAACACAGAGAAGTTGCTGTCTGATAGACCTGACAGACAAAAGGAGCAAGGGATGCTGCAAACATCCTTCAGCATCCCAAAAGAGACAGTAGGAGGAGGCAGTAACTTGCTAAATGACCGAAAGAAGGTTGCACCAAAAAATTAACCCAATTCTTCAGAGATTCAGTTGAGTCCTGTAGCCCTGAAACCAGTCTATTTAAACACTAAAAATCCTGAGTCTTGTCTTTGTATTTCTCCTCTAAGAACCACAGCTTTCCCTTCCCTGCTGTTAGAGGCAGGAAACAAGTGTTGCTGCATTGTGAAAAACACATCATCTATTTGCCATGCTATATCAGCAACAGTGGGAAGAGCACACCCACCACAGCAATAGTCAAGGTAATGCTGTGCTAATATCTGGCTTGCTTGATGCTTTGTTTCTCGTTCTCAGTGTCAAAACTAATATCTGTTTCTCTGTGTTGAATATTCTGCATTGCCCCTAACAAGCTTCTCTTTATATAAACTCCTAGTCAATGCATGGGGTTCTCTGGCCTTCTGAGGCCATACATTTTATAAGCAGGCTGTGTGCCACGTGAAGTCACATTTTCTTTCTTTTCTTGAGATCTATCAGAGCAACTTTATTCTTATGTTAAGGGAAACAGCAAAGGAAAATGGGATAAAGTTATTTTAGCTCAATTCTGAAAAGTTCGGTTTCATCTTTATACACTTGTGAAAATGAGATTTTTTTTTTTTTTGAAGACTGAATTCTTTCTGGTCAGCATGCCTTGTTTCATGAGACTCAGAATTCCACTTTTATGCTTTTATCATAGGCATTCAGCCTAAAGTGCAGGCTTTGAATATATTTCTCAAAATAGTATTATTATCAGAAATTCACTGTATGTCTCCAGAACTCAGGGCTTGTTTGAACCCATTCACATTTAATCCCTCCCCTATCTCACTTCATTTAGTTTTGAAAAGAGTCGCTCCAACCCAAGCAACCCCATTCATAGTTACACTCCTGGCCAATTTTAGCCAGTAGGATTGATCTCAGATATTAATCCAGAAAGAGATGGTCCTCATCTTAAATTTCTTCAATTAACAAAGAGCACCTGAACACAGCATCACATCCCAACATCCACCCCAACATCTTTCCAACCCAGTACTCCTGTGCACAGTGCTGAAAAACAAGATAGTTGGAAATTGCACATATATAACCTGGTCCCTTTCTGGAGTGCCATCACACGCTTGTCGTCACCAGAGCCCTGGCTGGTGAATTCCTGCAGCAGCAGAAAATGCAGCTTTCAGCATGGGGAACTGGCAGGGGAGGATGTGAGATGGCACCAGAGCCATGGCAAGTATATGCTCTACACATGGCTGCCAGAAAGATGGAAACCCTCCTAGCACAACTGAGCCTTGTAGCTGGGACTTCACACTGTGTGGTGCTGTAGGGTACTATGGTCAGGCAACAAAGGCCATTAAAGAGAATAACCAAGAAAGAACTCTCATGGCTCCAGAGAGATCGATGAGCAGAAGGCGAGAAGGTGTGAAGGACCACAGATTACAGCACAGGTAAAACACAGATGGACAAATATTTGACAAGAGATTGCTTCTCAACACTAAAACCCCAAAACTAAGCAAACATTGGTTTCTCCCCCAGACAACCCAGCATTTAAAAGTGTGGCAGTAATTGCTCCACACAGGCAATCTCAGCATTGAGATGCCATGAATTTAATGCTGGCAATTCTGTCAGCTGAACTCTATGCCTGTGACACCATGCTGGAGGGAAGGTTGAAGGGAACTGGCTGGACTGCAGACTGGTAATAACCTGTTGTGCAAAGTGGCACTAGATCTTGGTGAACCACTGTCCAGGCTGCCCTGCTGGGCATGGAAAGGGATGTCCCATGCCTCCTGCAGGTGGCTCTGCAGCCAGTTAGAGCTGCCTGCAGCAAAGGGAAGGTCAGCAGTGGCAATGTAAGGCCTTGAGAGATTAAGGAAGAGGAATGACTGAAAGGGATTGGGGAGAAGCTGGGGGAGGGGAGGGCAGACATAAAGGAGCGAGGCTGGACTAGGTAAGATAGTGAATGAAAAGGGCAAAATTAGGACTAGAGTCTGATCCCACTTTACTAAAGAAATATGTGGGTTCCTGTCTGGCTCTGCTGTCTAATCCTCCTAGGAGGGTGCTAGAAGGCCACCATGCACCTTGTCCTGAGCAGTCCTTCAGCTATGCAAACACCAGGGTAAATAAGCCTTCAGCGTGCAAAGACTCAAAACTGGTGAAATCTGGATTCTGGCTACTATTGTTTGCCATGGGAATCTGCATCACTTACTGCTTCCCAGCCCCTCCCTTGCAGAATCAGCCTCAGCCACCTCTCTCACTCCCATTATATCCTCCCCGACACCCTTCTTTTCTCTTCTGCAAGTTTCCTCACCCACACATACATGGACAGTGTTACTATGAAGGGATATAGACATGCACACACACCCAGAGAGCATATCTCCAAGGTTAACCACACATCAATATTTTCCCCTTTTCCAGCCCAGTCAGGATCTAAGTAGGAAACAATTTTTTCATGGCCTACCTTCCTAGTCCTCCAGGTCTGAGATGTGGGGGCAGTGGCCATCAGCCTTCAGCAGCAAGCACAGGGGCTGCCTCTGTGAATCAGCAAAGGAGTCCTTGTGACAGGGATGCATGCTGAGGCTGAGTGCTGCTGCCTGCATGCTCCCTGCCTCTCTTCCTCCACCGCCCAGCGCTGCTGTGTTGCTATGCAATCACATCACCAGGAGGAACAGCATCTCTCCAAGCCTGCAAAGAAACACCCTTGACTTGGCAAATGGAGGAGGAACAAGGACGATTCCACAAAGTGCCCAGCCCTTTGGAGGTCTCCCTCGGCCAGCAATTGATCTGAAGGAGGGGAGGGAGAAGAGTTGAGATGCAAAGACAGACACATGCATAGGAGGAGGAGACAAACCACACATGGAGAGAGAGAAAGAAAAGGAAGGGGGGTGAGAAATACAAATGCACAAAAGGCGCTGGGGTCTGTTCTCCGGAGACCTGACACAGGCTTCTGGGCTCAGACATGCTTCCTGCTGCTTGCTGACACCTCCCCACGCCCCGTGTCACTGCTAGTTTGCTAGTTGCGTGTTTCCATTGCTGCAAGAGATGTGTCTTGGCCAGAAATGATTTTCAGAAACGTGGAATTGTGAAGCTGTTGTTGGTGAAAACTGTGCTATATAGAGATATACTGAGAAAATTTTATATGGAGAAAAATTTTAAAAGCTGGAAGTAAGGGCCATGTCTGGCCTGATCCTAAAGTTTCTATTATTTTCCTTCAAAGTGAATATTAATTTGTCCAAATCACTCATAAGCTGGAACATCCATAACACTAAGTGTCTTGCATTATCAACATTACCATTAACTAAAATTCTAGTATTTGCATGTTTAACACAACACTTCAGGGGTTGATAAAGGCTATTACTTTTACTATTTTTGCTTCCCTTAACCTCCCACCCATTAACTTCTAAAACAGTCACAAAGACTTGTTTCCCAAAATGTGCACACTCTTCTTCAAACGCTGCAACTTCACTCCCTTGAAATCTCATATATCCTAAAAGAGGAGGATCATCTTCCCTCTTGTACAGAAGAGGAAGTATTGTCACCATCCTTTGGAAACTTTGCTAGATTCTTTCCCTTTCTGAGTAAAGCTCAAATTTATCCCAATTAAAGTATTTTAGAGAACAATGCTTTACCTAGGAACCCAGGACATAGATTGTGCAAGTAATATTACAATTTATCAGTAGGGAATAATTCTCCAAAATCCCTCATATAGAGCACTACTGAGAACACACACAGAGAACACAAAGCGAAGAAAGGCTTCCAGAAGCGTGACGCAGCAGCTGCAAGGAAGGAAGTTAGAGTATGCTTGTATACCTATATTAACTGATCTTTCATTTTGTCAAGCAACCTCTGATGAGGAACCCACACAGAATTTTGAGCAGAGAAGCAGCTGGTGGAGCACGATGAGCTTAATTCCCAAATTAGTGCTGGAGAAGCAGTTAAAGGTTGTGAAGTTCCTACATGTAGAAAAGTCACAGATATCCTAACAGTCTCCAAACCCAAACACCTAAGCCAAAGAACAGAGCTAAACATTGATTGAGAATATATATGAAAGTGCATCCTTGCTAAAAGGGAATGATACAGGGAGACACAAAAAAAGAGCACTTTCCCTAGAGCCATACACTGACAGTGTCCTTGTACATCCAGCTGCTTAAGAAGGGTTTGGTGGAAGGCTTGAAGAAATCTTATTTCTCCCCAAAGCCCATGAATCCCTGTTTTCCTGGCACACAGGGATCCCTCATCTGTGTCTCCTCCTAACTGAAGTTACAGATGAGACTGAGCACATCTGTCCATATCAAAACAACAGCAATTCAATTTTGATGCAGGATAATTGATCTGAGTGGTCATGCTGTGCCTACCTGCAAAGGGAAAGACAGAATGAACAGCTTTCACACAAAGGGACAGACCTGCCCATCAATTTCAGTACATTAGATAGGCAAGCATGCTTGTGAGTAGAGCAAAGAGCCTCTTTTCAGGAAGGAACAGAACTAGAATTAGGGACTCTAAATTCAGCTTGAGAAGAATCTAAGAATAGTTACCCAGATATTGTACCATCCTGTTCCATTTTTTGTTTAAATAATTGATGTCAAATAAATACTTGCACCTCCTTTGCAAGCATCAATAAGCACAAAAATCCTCCAAGCAGATTTTACCCTACCAAAAGCATTTAGAAAAACAGCAGGCTACTTTCTAAAAGCACAGTACCTAGGGTGTGAGAAATGAATGGGCAGAGAACTGATAGAACCAGACAACTTACATGCATTCAGAAACAGAATAAAATCTCCCTTTTCACTTGTTCCTGCATAGAGGTTTAAAAAACAGTCTCCCGTGATTGAGAAGGGCTATAAGGATGAGAGGAAATCTTTTCAGAGCAGAAGCACCAAAAGAATGAGGGGTGGGTGTCAGAAGAGTGTAAAAATTTAGGGGAGAGATGGAGAAAGAAAAGAGAAAGGAGAAAATGGTAGAAAAGCAAGCAAAAACATGCAGGAGAGAAGGGGATGGCAGAAGCCATTTTGCTCTTCAAAAGCTGTCAACACATTTACAACGTGCTTTCTACCCCCCTCCTTATTTTCTGGGCTGTGCACACAAAGGGACAGGAAAGCAATCACACAGGAGCTGCCAAAGATTCACTTCGACACAGAACAAAGGTGCCCTAAGAGAAATGGAACTGCTTAGTGATCACTATACAACAAACCATCATGGGAATGCCACAGTCCTAGAGAGAGGGTTGGGAGAAAACCTGCAGAGTAGCTTCTTTCTGCAGAGATCACACTCAAGACTTAACAGGCAGCACAGATACTGGAGGAGAGCGAGTCAAACTGCAAGGGGATACAGCTGCATATAAAAATATACATAAGCAGCTTATCACAGAATTCTCCAAAAGAAGAACCCAAATGATTTAGGTAGAGAATCAAATTTTCAAAAGTGTCTGTTGTAATTTGCACCTAAACCCAGTGCCTGAGGCTCAGGAAACTCAGACACATTACAGTGACTTGATATTCCATCACTTAGCTTGTACTAGAACAGTCCATTTTGTGTCACATTTATGGCAGGTATCAAACCTTGACTGATGCATGTTCACTCACTAAGCTGCAGAATGGGATCACATCTATGCCTATAGATTTATAAATGCTATCAAGACTAAAATGGTATCTAGAGCCTGTCTAAGGTACTAGCAGCTTTTTTTGAAGACCAACTGTTTCAGTTTCTACATTTATGTGAGATTGCAGTGAGCCTGAAAATGGAAATTAGATGCCAGAATAATTAGGGTTTTTTTAAATCTTACCTTCTACAGAGACATTTTACTCCTACAAGACAGGAAACTAAGCAGCAGAGAAATGAAGCAGCATCAGAAGATATGCACTTTACCAAATGTTATTTATGTACTTCAGTACCTCCCATGCCAATTACTTGGGAGTTACTCAGGCAGGTCTAACAGCTAGATACAGATCTCAGGAATCCTGTGCCAAAAAACACATCACCATATGCTGAGAAGAACACAAAAGACCTTCTGACTTCAAAGCAAATTTTGGTGAAATTAAACTATCATCAAACTCAAATCATTTTTTATTCTAAAAAGCAGAGGTATAAAGAGGGAAAGCCATTGGCACAGCATAAATAATCTTTCCTGGAAGAAAACATTTGGAGACTTTGTTCTTTCAAGATATTCATCCTCCAGAGCATGCTTGTTACCAATGCCTGTTGTTCCTCACCCAGACTGGATGTATCCTGACTAAAGAGTGCATAAAGAGCTCCCTCACACACTCTCAGAGCTACAAATAAAAACAGTCCAGAGTGAACTACTAATGACAAGTTATCAGAGGATCTTGGACCACAGCCAGACGGGAGTTTCACCGTGCTGTGATTCAGTAGAGATGAACCCGTAGCCAGGTCAGATACCCGTTTCCCTTATCCTTTTCTCCTCTGTGCTATGTGACAAGCCATTCTGCTGCAGCAGGCAGGAGGCGACTGTCCTGCCCTAAAGGGCCCATAAACAAGCTTTAACTAAAAGACAAAGGCAGCCAAGTGAGGAGATACTGGGTAGAGGCACAAAAAGTTAAACATCATATAAAAAAGGAAAAGTTAACATTAACTGGTATCAGAATAAAATTATTAGAAGAGTTCAAGAGCACATATATTGGCAGTTGTTTGAGCTGCAGTACAAGCCTCAGAGGTTCTGAGTGGCTACAGCTGGACCACCTTCTAAATCCTTAGGTCCTAATTTATTCATGGCATTAGGAATGCAAAATGCAAGCGGGGGAAGTAGGCCAACAAGAGTATAGAAAATAGGGATACAGAGAACCAGTTTCTTCTTTACAGCTGAAAACAGGTTGAAATTAACTCTTTCAGAAAAAGCTTTCTCTGAAAGGGCAACACAGCCTCATAAGTAAAAAGACACAAATTAGTCTCTTCTCACAAAATAAAATCAATGATTAACAGAAATACAAAGCAAACGACTTCAGGAAAAGAGTTTAGCTTAACTCTAGCCTGAGGAATTTGCATTTTCAGGCCAATGTGACTGACAGGGGAGGGGTTAATAGCTTTGGTTCTATCAACTGTGGACCAGATGTTCAGCTTGTGTAACTCAACATAGAAATACAGAAATTAGTGGAGCTATGGCTGCTTATTCCAGAACAAGATTCTGGCCCTGTATTTTGAAATTCTATTTAATACTCACCCTGATTTTTCTAAAGGGAAGGGCCTCACTTTTTAGAAGCATCTAAACAGGTTACTCGACAAGATGCAGAATGTGGTTAAGCTGAAACAACCAGTGTCCTGGACTGCTTGTAATATTCCAAAACCCCTAAATCAAAAACATGTAGAAGCCTCCTAAGGGAGGCCTTACAGGAATTGGAACAAGTCATCAACTTTAACTCATGGGTAGACGGGACACAAACCAGTGTTCCTGAAGGTCAGCTGATACTAAAAATGTGGACCTTGAAACAGCATCCTCTAGATAGAAAAAAACCCCCACACTTGAGAGCAGATCCAAGTGATATGGAAACACGCACTTTCTTCCTTTTGAATCATGTTGACTATAATCCCCTCAGAGGGAAGTTGCAGGCCTGACCTAAATTTAAATATTCTGGGGTACTGGTTGACAACATGAACATGAACTTTAAATGAACTTTTCATCCTGCATTGTTCCTATCAAACAGTACCACAAAACAATTGTTTCTGCTACAGTTTGTTCCAGTTTGAGGGGATACTGTGTGCACAAATGCACTCAGGGCACGATACTTAGTGAGAAAGCAGTGAGATTTATTGTTCAGTGAGTCTTGTGAAAGTGATAATTAGTAGGTGCATTCCCCTTTAAGCAAAGTCTGCTCTATGCCAAGCAGCAGCAGAATGTGTCCCTTTGAGAGCAGCTGCTCAGTAGCAGGCTGTGCATAAGCAGAGAGTTAGCGAGGGGCGCTCTGCGTTCCCGTTAAGAGAATCTTACCAACCCCGTTCCTGGTGGAAGACCGCTGGAGAAGAGAGTAAACAGGATGATCTGGATCATCGCAGAGAAGATGAGGGATCATACAGAGCGAGCCAAGGCGTCCCTTGTATAACGTGGTGCTCTCTCTCCATCACCCCCCCCAGCTGCTCCATCTCGGCCCTGAGTCGGACCTTTATACTCTCCGCAGCTTCGGGAAAAATACTGGCAAAACATCATCTCACCCGTGGCCAGCGTGAGAGACGATGTTTGCAGGTGCATGATCTGCTTAACAGCAGCTCCGATTCCTACATGTTGTTCACAACCCAGACTCCACTGTTCAAAGCAATCTGTCTTCTCACAGCTAAATCTAGTCTGTAACTCTCTCCCAAGGCCGCTTTCTCACGGCAAAGTCCAGCTTGTAATTTTCTATTTCTGAAGGTAGCTTCATAGAAAAATTATAAAAGCCATGTAGCTACAGAGCTCTCCTCCTTGGGTTGTTAGCTGAAACCTTTAAGGAGTCAAACAACAGGCAACACTATGATAGGGATTGCCAGCCAGTGGTGTTGGGATGGTGCTCAGCCAACAAGCTAAGCTGGTCCAAAACAACAGTACCAGCCTTTAAAGGAGATAACTGGTTATATGTTATGGTCACATCTTGAAACATATCCACTTGGAGGAATATGAAATTTGTAGTTTCCCTTGGTGAAAAAACAATCAGGATTTTTGAAGGTAAGTTTTTCTTGACATAAAATAGAAAGCAGCACTTATACTAGCTGGAATAACACAGCCAGATGAGAAATTGCAATACTTTAGTCTAAGCAGATCTCTCCGAAGATCTCTCTTTCAAAGTCTTCAGTGAAATATTTTCTTAATCTCTGGAAAGAATATATATACATATAAATATATACACATATATTAACCAGATCATCTGAGGCAAGACTCAACCTACAGTCAATTTGATTTTTAGAGGATAAGAATCCAAACACATACTTAGTGGCTCTGGAGTCGTCCTTAGAACCAATTCCTTCACTTGATCAAACTACAGATCACAATGCAAATTTCACTATACTCTGATCCGTCTTTCAAATGGTTTTACTGCAGTGAAATGAAGTTCACTCAAATTTGAGACCCAAGTTCACCTGCTCCCAACTCCTACTCAGTTTTACAATGAAATGACAGGAGAAGATAAATTTTGTATCACAGTTCCTTCAAAATGTCATGTTGGAAACATTTTACAGAATATAAATTATCTATATGTACACATATAATGTACAACATGTACAGAGCTAAAACCACAACATTTGCACTTATCAATGAAAAATTGTGAGCTGGTGGCAACATTGTTCAAGTGCTCAAATCATCAGTAAACCATGAACTGAGCACCAAATTTTCCAGCTGCATTAGAAGGACATTATAAGCAATCTTAGCAAAAAGTCTCATTTGGAAGGTTCATAATGAAAATGAAGTTCAGGAAGGTCAGTTTGGTCAACCTGTTAAAAATCAGTATATACACACAGTACAACAGAGAATTGGGCTCCAATTCAGTACTTATTTGGTACGTAGTGCTCCAATCCGGTACTTATACGGTACCCCCAAAAGGCTCATTAAATTGTTTCTAATGAGAAAACTACTGTTGAGGAATGCAAAGGTCGGGGGTCAACATGATTTATAAATGAAGCAGCATTGCTCATTGCAGTTTTGAGATGGAAAATGTTTTGTTGTTTTTTTTTGTTTTTTTTTTTTCTCAAAGCAGATACTCCAACAGATGAGGATGAAAAGTGTGGATGATACATAACATATGAGCTCGGTAACTTCAAATCAGAGAAGTTCAGCAGGGACAAAAGGGGGTTCAGTTTTAGTGAACCAAGGCAGCCTAAGCGTTCCTTACATCTCTTCACTTCCCTAAAATAGATGTCGGTACAAAAAATGCAGACAAGGGTAATTGCTGTGTTTCTTTCCTCTGAGGAAGGAAGAATTAGAGACATAGTCCATTACATTCTGCTTTCCTGTTCCAGATGATAAAAAGGCTCCAGTGAGTCCCAGAGTCACACTTCCACATTTCCTGCTTTACTGTGAGAGCCCTGGGAAACACGATTGATGCTGCTTTCAATAAAGACCTTCAGGCCCTTTAAACCTTGTGCATAGAGATATTCCAGATACCAGTTCCACTTCTTTCCCTATAAAACCAGAAAGAATAGTTAGTTGTGCAGATGTGAGGAAGAAATTCTTCACAGTAAGGGTGGTGAGACACTGGAAAAGGTTGCCCAAGGAGGTTGTGGATGCTCCATCCCTGGAAGTGTTTAAGGCCAGGTTGGATAGGGCCTTGAACAACCTGGTCTAGTGGAGGGTTGTCCTTGCTTATGGCAGGGGGGTGGAACTAGGTGATCTTTGAGGTCCCTTCCAATCTAAACCAATCTATGACATACCTTTGTCTCTTTCTTAGGCCAATCTGAAAAGGTCTGCAAATATTGCCTTCCATGGTTTGACAATATTTGTCCTAGTCTGTAAATACCCATAGGTATACAGGGTCACATGTTGTTCCCAAATGCCAAACTTTGCACTTTTCGACTCTACACATTCTTAGCTTGTACATGACAAATCACAAGTTTAATATTGAAGATGTTTATAAATCCCAGTTCTAAAAAGAGCAAAGTCTATTGGATCAACAGAGAAGATGTCAGGAACCAGATGAACATGGATACTATAGCCTTGTTTCCATCACTAATGGTGATTCCTCCAGATCAGGTTTGAAGTACACTGTTGTACAGGAAAGGAAAGGCTGCCACTGCATTTGCTCAGTGGAGGATCCCTGTTCAAAGCTATAATAAAGCTACACATCATCTCAAAAATTAATATTAAGTTTATTGATAATAGAAATTCTACTTCAAGTACACACAAAAATATTTTTTTCCTGGAGTCTGAAGAGAACAATATATAGCTTTGTCCTGCTACTGCACTGAGTTATGGAGGAAATATATAAAAAAAAATCTCAGACCACTACCCACAGATGGCTAGATACCTAAGTTCTCAGCTGTTGATGTCCTCATGTTTGGCCCTGTTAAGAAATTGAACAAAAGTCTATGACTGCAATTTTCCTCTTTTAAAGTTTTTATAGAGCATTTGTGGAACTGGTGAATATTACCAGCTCATCCTCTTCCACATAGCTACTGAAACTGCTTTCACTAGAACAGACAGCTCTAGGTAAGAACAAGAAATCTTACCTTAATTAAACTGAAGTTGAAGGTGGTATCATCTGGGCAAACCTTAAGGAGAGGGAAGATAAAACAGTAAACAAGTCATATAAAAAGTATGTTCACAGTTGCTGAGCCTCTGCTTAGTCCCCTCCTAAATCAGGAATTGCAGGTGTGCAGAGAAATAGATATTTTTAATACTTCATAATGGATACAGTGTCCACAAGTGGCAAGGTAATGTAGAGGCTGTCTTACCCTGTGCTGAAGCATTACTGGATAGCAACAAGAGATATATAGGTATCTTTAACCATTGTCTCTCTACAGTGTAAAAGCCTACAGTGTAAAGCCCCTTCAAAACATCAGATAGATAGTCCCAACAATGAGAAGAGCAAGAGGAGAGAACCTATTGACATGTAGATTACTGCTTGTGTACTCTGAGTGTGCTGCAGAGCAGTGCCCTCTGGTGCTTAGGACTGAAGCTTTTAAGAAAAGATGGCACTGCAGCTAAATATCTTTTCCCATCTTAAGACACATCTGTGATAGCTGCTAAGCAAAATCTTTCTTGGTTCTGCAATAGGAATAAAAAAAAAATCCCCACCGGAATGTTTGGGGGTTTTTTTGTATTTTGCTTTTGGTTTTTTTTTTAGTTTGTTTGGATTTTTTTCTGTTGTTGTTGCTTTTTTAACTTACAAAAGCAACAAAGAAGAATCAGGAAGCCTCAGAACAGCTTCACCAGTGCCAAGTACAAGAGGATGATCACTTCCCTAGTCTTGGTGGCCACACTATTTCTGATACAGGCCAGGATGCTGTTGGCCTTCTTGGCCACCTGGGCACACTGCTGGCTCATGTTCAGATGGCTGTTGACCAACACCCCCAGATCCTTTTCTACCAGGCAGCTCTCCAGTCACTCTTCCCCCAGCCTGTAGTGTTGCATGAGATTGTTGTGATCCAAGTGCAGGACCCAGCTCTTGGCCTTGCTGAATCTCATGGGTCTCAGCCCATTAGTCCAGTCTGTCCAGATCCCTTTGTAGAGCCTCCCTACCCTCAATGAGATCAACGCACCCGCTTAACTTGGTGTCATCTGCAAACTTGCTGAAGGTGCCCTTGATCCCCTCATCCAGATAACTGATAAAGATATCAAATAGAACTGGCCTCAATACTGAGCCCTGGGGAACACCACTTGTGACCAGCTGCCAGCTGGATTTAACTCCATTCACCACCACTTAATCAGCAGTAAGAGACAAACTACATAGATTCAGGACACTAAGTATATAAACAAAGGCAAATTTGTGAAGCTTTCCTAACTAACATTCTTCACTTTAACTTTAAGCTCAGGTTTCCCTTGCTTCATTCCAGGAACCACTTAAACAGGCCTTCAACCTGCCAGCACTCCTTACAACAAAACAATACCTTTGCACACCCCCGGGATAGCCTACAAAACCTGATTTCTCAGAGCCACATGCAAATTTTGGAAAAGTAACAACTCATGCAAGCTGCTCCCTCCTCTATTAAGTAGCTGCATTGAACACATGATGGCACCTAGAATTCAAGACTACTAGTAGAACTCGTATCAGACAATACAAGAGATGTCATCTTACTTCTGTACTTGAAGTAGTTATTTGTATTTCTTTTTAATAAGCCATTCTCAAAAGCTACTGCAAGAGTCAGAAAGTGCTGCTAAAAAGTTCTACCATGTGCATCTGTATGCAATTTAAATATGTATTTCTTGTCTTCCTGGAGTTTAAATGTTTAAGTCATGCTCCGTATTTCGTGGGGCAGTATGCACTATTGGGAAGCTTTATTGAATTAGCAATTTATTTCATTCTTTAGCTATTTTAGTTCTATCCTCAGAATTATCATAAGCACAAAATAACATCTCAAACTATTACATTCATGCCTTCATATCATGCCAACAAAGACTATTCAAATTGTGCCACTTATCTGACACAAATACAGAATGGCATACCAGCTTTTGACAGCTCTTTTGACTCTGCGGGTCATTCAGTATACTGAGAGACACTTCTCTAGAGAAATTGTCGAGATAGAACATCTACTGCTGCCAAAGGCCCAACTGTTGGCCTACACTGTTACCTGCTGCAAGAAGACGACAGCATGGCCCATCATGGCTGGGTGGTAGACAATGTTAAAGCTGGTTTTGAACTCCTGCACTGAGGTTTTCTTCAGCAGTTCATCGTCTATACGAAGACCTTGAGGATGAATATCCTTCTGGAATGCACTGGACGTCCACAGACAACCTACCATAGCTATTATGTACTGGTTGTACTCTTGGTATGTATGGCTACTGAACTTGAATTGCAGTATTTTCTGAGGGACAAGAAAATGAATCAATAAATGGTATCCTCAAAGCAAAGCACAAAGTTGCGTGCTCCCTCCAGTCCTTAAAAGAATGTCATCAGAGCATCTCCCCTCCATTCAACCCTACTCCTTGCTAAGGTCCATTCTAGCACATAAAAGATTTGCCCACAATACCTTTTTACTCAGGTCATTTTCTTTTGCAGCCACTAAGTTGGTTCGATACCTAAAAAAAAAAAAAAAAACAGAAGAGAAAATTAAGGGCCTGTCAATTTTTATTACCTACCAGTGTTGAAAAAGCTGGAGGAATGTATTAAGAAAGTTCTTCCTCCATGAGAGATATCATTGAGCTTAATGTTAAAAAAAAAAAAAAAGAGACACATGAAAAAATTCAGTGGGACCTTATCACTTGGCATAGATCCACCCTTTTGAGGCAAAGTAGGGATACACCCAATAGTACTCATCTCTTAAACCATTAAGACATGCCCAGTTTACCTGGGACAGTCACCTTCATAAAGGTGATACACACGAATTGGCATACAGTTTTAAGACCAGCAGAAAAATGCAGTGTATTTTTAAGGGAGACTTTCATTTATTAAGCAGAGAAATAGAAGCCACTGGAAGTAATGCAACTTGACAGTTCTATATAATAAGCATTAGCTCCTCTAATTTCCCAGAGACCATCTTGTCACATTAATTACCCTGCAGACTCCTTAGAGAAAAAGCCACACAGAGAGCCCTGAGCCAGCTGTCAGCAATTGGCTACTCTTCTAGGTGCAGCCACTGGAACTAACAAGACAAAGAACAGCAGCCATGTTGGTTAATCTAGCAGAGAGCTAATCAGGGCTGTCTTCTGACCTGCAGGCAGTGTGAGGCAGTCTCAAATTCCCACAGAGTTTGGAGGTAGCAGAAATGCTTCCTATTCAGCACATTGCAGAATTTGTAAGAAAAAACTCAAGTCCAGTGGTCAAAGCACAGGAGTGAGAAGTTGTACAGCTAACTAGTAGTGATTCCAGTTTGCTGCTTAAGTTATCTCAAAACAATATGGAAACTCCTTCCTTCACATATCAAAGATGTGGAAATAATACTAGGAAAGAGGTCACGATCCTGCTATTTTGGATAACACACTGAAATAGAGTAGGAACTACAGCTATAAAACTCTGTATCATGAAAGCTAGGCACAACTGGAACTTTCACCTTTGCCTTGCATGGTAAGAAAAAGTAGGTTTCAGATTTTACACCAAAGAAATTTCATTTCCAAGAGATTCAAAGAGAAGACAAGGAGTCCCTACAGCTCACACCATTTGTAGTACCTGTACATAATGTAGCAGAGCTGATTCAAGCTGACAGAATCCATGCTGAGAAGTGCTGGGTAGAAAACTCCAGCAGGAGGCATTATCAACAAAGGTAGATTGTACCTCAGATACATGTCACACACCTGCAGGAATGAAGCAAATCCAGGCAGATGATTATGGCCATTAACAAATCCTGAAGCATCTAACAGCAAGAGAGCATGACACTGCATTCCAGGCAACTGTATCAACTTCACCTAGGAGGGAATGCTCGTGTGAAGCAATTCCATTTGTTTCTCTGTATGAGATGTATTCATTAGTTCATATCTCAGTCTCTGCCTCATCCGTTTAGGTATACCATATGTTTTGACATGGTTAATTGCTGAGTCAAATCTACCCAGATCCCTGTAAAAAAGCAGCAGACTTTTCCAGATCTTTTAGATTGTTCTAACATACAGAGCTGGGATTGCACTAGATTTGACCTTGCTCCTAGCCTGGTTTGCTGATACCAGCAAGCCAAACAGGCCATACATCTCTTCCAATTGGGAAATTAAATTTTTCTATTTGACCTTGCTGAAATTGCATAAACACACGATAAAGTTTTGCTCTAGGAAAAGATGATATGGCCATAAAAAAAATGTGTTTATCAGACTCACGTATAGAATTTAAGGTTGAGTTTCAAGTAAAAAACACATTTTGAAATTTCTGCAGATGAGAGAGATTTCTGCTTCTGTAGAAGCGACAGCAGCATGGTTGGAGTTCACGTGGGCTCAAGTATATCTACAGAGAGGATATGAGGAAGCTAGAGGAAAGGCTTAAGCCTTGCTACCTAGTCTACAGGACAAACTAGTGAAAAAATTTTTTTAAGAGAGCATTTAAGGAAAAATTCAGGATACATTGTTTGAAATTGAACTTAACATTGCTCTTTATAAATTAGCATTAAAAAAGCATGTTATGCTGTATTGTTACTTGCCCTTCCACAGTTCACCTCTGACTTAAGAGCAATCACTTTCTAGCATCATATTTAGTTCCACAACAGCGGCAGCTATCACCTGTAGATCTACCAAGTAGTGGAACATTCTTTAATCACAAAGTTCTGTAAACTATGAGGAAGGTGTTTCCATGCTCTAGCTTAAGAAATGCAAATAGCCTTAGAGTATTGGGATTTTAAAAGCCAAAATGAATGGGATACATACAGTCTCATAGAAATTCAGGATGAAGTACAGCAAGAAAGTAGGATTGCTTTCCAAACGCAATGCAACAGTAGAGATCCATCCAACAAAGTGGATCAGCTCAGCCACCGCGTTCACTAGTCCAGAAAGGGTGGTATTCCTGCAGCAGTGACATGGTGCAACATCATTATATAAACCTCTTTGCAAATGGTAAAAAGGAAAAGTGGTAAAAAAGAAACTTAAGTTTATCCTTCTGCCCCACCAAGCATTCAGGAACATGCATTTGTCCTTTGATATACCCACTAACATATTATTACCAACATTATTACAAACATGACCTAGCTGTCAGTGTTACAAGGATTTTGACTTTTGGACATTTCAATTTTCAGTATCAACAGAAATACTTCTGAAGAAAGAGAAAGAACAGGATTAACAAGGTAGCTTGCAATATAGCAGAAATATTATGGCATTATTAACCTTCTAGTAAAATCTTTATGTTAGGTAGTAGAGCGAGAATATATATTTAAATACTTAAATACACTAGCAAACAATGCACAGAACACTGTATTGCATTTATTTCAACTTACAAACGATGGACTTGAGAGTCAGGCTCTGAATCCAGATGAATCACATGCCAATTTAACCAGTTCTGCAACAGCTCTTTCAGGCTCTCAAGAACACTGCACTGCAAGAGGCAAAAAGAAAACAGGTTGATGACAATTTACATAAGTGAAGAATACTAAACAAAAAATGCAATGAGAATTGACACATACAAAGAAAAATATCAAGAGTTTCTCAGAACCACAAAGACCAGTGAGATAATTGCATGTCCCCTTGAACTGAATGCACACATTACATACTTTTTCCTGGAGAATGCGAGCTTCAAATACTGAGTTAAAATTGCAATACAATTATTGTCTTGTGTACTATCAGTTCTTTTTATTTCCAGTGCCCCAATTTAACCACAGTCTAAAATTAGAATATCTTAAAGGCACTCATGCTCAAAGTTATGTTGTATCTATTTTACTCTCATTTGGTCACAGATTTCACCAAGTCCCCTATATAATCTCAGAGACTAAGTGACAAGTGCAGAGAGCAATACCAACTAGAAGTAAACAGCCACTGTAATCATTTAAATTACCTTAAAGTAAAGGGATGACGTGAAAAAGAGCTGCGCCAGGGGATCATAGAGATGTGATTTCATTTCTGAGAAATGAACAAATGAGAAAGCAGTATAATATCTGTGCACAAATTCTATCCCCCAAGATCAGACCCTGTCCAGCCCCATCCAAAGGATCTGCAACACATACCAGAGAAGCTGCTGACGGGTATCCAACTCAAAAGCCTGAGGATTTGTGATCGGCAGCAGAAGCCATCCCAGAGAGGAAGGCTCTTATACAGAAATTCTTCACACGACAGAAATCCCTCCTACAAAGCAGAATATGAACATTCAAAAATTCACCTCATATGCCTGTACCTTGCCATTCTTACTTCACCCTGGAGAAAGAAAGAAGCTTACATCTCCCTCCTCCCATACAATTCACCAGGATGTTTAAATCATCATTCTCCATATCATTCCCAAAACAAGGCCATCTCCAGAATACTGACTCATTTCAAGGATATGTATTTTTATTACTTGAGACAGTCACTTCTCAGAGATACTACAGGAAACAGGTAAGTCCCAAACGTACTTTAAGGGAAGACTTTATGAAACCCTTGCCTTCCATGAAACAAGCACTTACCTGCAAAAAACACTCTGTGTTGTAGACAGTTTCCAGGAAGTCCTTGAATAGTTCTTCATATTGCTTGTTATCAGCCACACACCAGGTGCATTCTAAACAGTAGCACAGCAAGAATAAGCACAATCAGAAACAAAATTCAGTTCTCCTTCATTAGTTTTTTTAACACTATGTGATTATCTGAACATAAAGTACCACTATTGAAAGGTTAAAAGTCTCAGACATCCTTTACTTCCCTACTTCACAATGTAATACTAAGTTCCTACCTTCCTGAAGAGTCCGGCCCATCCAATAGTAGAGTCTCAGGTAAATAGATTCATCCTTGATGCAATTCATGTAGTGAAGCAATAAAGGGTTTGTGAGGACTGAACCCATTTGGGAAGGAAACTGCAAGAGGAATCAAGAAAAAAAAAGAGTTACTCAGTATTTATATCAGCAAATTGCTAGAGAATCTCATTGTATCAGACTTGCCCAATCCTTTTACCAGTAGTAAGACCATCTCCAGGATGTTTATCACCCTTAGGTAGGGCTAGATGCTCTCTTACAACTGGGTAGCTCACACATCATTCACATAAATAGGGCATAGAGGAACATCCTATGATCTCTCAAAACATTCAGTGAGCTTACTGAGACCTTTCTGAAACTCACCTCTAGATGGTGGATATTTTGTAGGAGCTGAGAAAAGGTCTGCAGCTGCTCCACTGGAAAACATTCATTCGCACTGTACAAAACACAGTTCTTCTCCCTGTTGTCTTCTAAATTATTTTTATTTGTACTGCTTGCAGGTATAATCAACTGAGTATTCCATTTCTGTAGAAAGGAAACAAACGAATAGCAATGGCTGTTTCTAATGCAGTCAAGTGCACTTTTCACCAGTGTTCCCATAAAGACCGTATTTTGCAAAGAAGGTATCCATTATAGTGGGAATCCATTCCATTATAGTGGGAATGCTGCATTTCTATATAGCTACTCCACCCTTCCCAGTGCTGAAAATAAAAGCCTGACTCCCATTATTTGCCCATATCAATAATGAAAACAGCTGCTTGGCACCGTCTAGCGTCTATCTTAGGCCCATAACCTACCCTTTTTCGTGACTGAGGTCGAGCTGTACCTAAAAATAGTGGCTGGGACAGTGGAAAGTTTTCCTGGTTTCTTCGCCTTAGTCTGATGATTGCTGCTTTCCATGGGCCCTCTGAACTCTTGAAGTAAGCCTGAAAAAATACATCAGATGTCTATGCAAAAAGCCAAACTAAGACAAAGCAATAGAAGTATCAGGTTCTATTCCAATAAATGTCACCTCAGTGATGTATATACACTCAACTGACAGACCAAGATGCTAGGTTTTCACAGCACAGAACTCTCGTCATTCCTGTTTCATTACCTTTTGACTATAGTTATGCTTATTTCCTTCTGAAATGTCTCCTTTAAGAAGAAATGTCCCACACTTCTGATTTATAATCTTCATTCAGATCAATCATCAATACATAGAGTAAACCTCAAGTACACATTAAAATAAAACATGACCAACATATGTTCATGCAAGTTACTAGGAAAGCTTCTTGAATTCAGCATAAATGATATCCACCAAACAGAAGAATTCAATGAGTAATCAAATTCTCAAATGTAGATGCTGAAAACTGGAAAAATGACTCCAACTTCTTTTCTGTACAAAACTTTATTTTTTTGTCACTTCAATAGCAATCAGTATTTAAGTCCTAATCAAGTGCCAAACCATCACAAAAGTGTTCAGATTCTTTTAGGCCTAGGTAATCAAGCTTTTATTGTACAAATTAACACAGTGTGTTCATAAAAATAGTTGAAGATGTATTTGGATTTTAGCTGCTAATTATTTACTTCACTTCTGCACATGCCAAAAAAAAATTCTTCAACAGGTGACTGTGCAGCATAATGAAAGTATAAATTTATAGAGCAACTAAGTACACAAGCAGATTGAAATAAAGTAAAACTTCTTTTATAGCAACTTGCCCACATATAAATTAAATGTCTTTTCTAAAACAAACAAAAAACCCAAAACCAAGTCTATCCCACAGATAACAAGAGAAAAATTTGTTGCAGAATTTAGGTCTCACCTACTTCTATTTTCTGTTATATATTTGGCTTCTGCTACATTCATTTTATATATATATACACGTATACATATATACTTACATACATTGGTCAAAGGGCTGCGCATACACTTAGACCTCTCTAAAAATCAGTTATTTTTTGCTGTTACCTTGAGGTTCTGACAAATCAGCTTACTGCATTTTTTCCTCTTTCCTATGACACATGCTTTCCAAGTGGGAAGTAACTTACTGACTTCCATTGTTATTTGTACTTGAGAAGGTCCACAATTTGTACGATGTCTGGTACATATAAGACAGTTTGTTTCCTGAAGTACTTAACATTGTGTGAAACAAGTCAAAACCAGTAAGAACACCAAAAGAAGGATTAAAGCAATCCTCATAAGGATAAAGGTAGATGCCATTCCATTCCAATTATCTCACTGTGCTGAAGAGGAAATAAAACACAAGGCAAGGAATCCTCATCTAAATTTCTATTTTTTAAATTTTAATCACTGAAAAGAAGAAATAGAACTAGTCTTCACTGCTAAATCATACTATAGCTTAAATGGAAAGCCTGGTACAAATACTGTTGTAAGTATCGGTTCCAAATAGATTAAATCTAATTCCTTACCTTCATTTTTCCAGGAAGGGTTATGGTCACCAGATCAGGACAGAAGAGTTTGTAAAGTGATAGTAGAGCCTGCAGATGAGACTGCATTCCCTGTCAAATAGCAGAACAAGAGGAAAAACATGTTTTAATATGGAAACTGAATACCATATCCTAGAAGAATAAAAAAACCAACACATCAGTGATTACTAAAAGCCTTCTAAAGCTACATGTCAGTAAGTAACCCTAGATGAACGGAAAATTAAAGAACAGAAACTTGTCAATAAAACACCATAGGAAGAGGACTGACTACTTCAGTAGTCATAACTAATGAAAAGGAATTTTTTTAATCAGAACTATGAAAAATAGTCTTCCCCGTCTACATATTCCAAAAACATGTTGTTATAACTAGTTTTTTCTTACAAAAAAAGAAAGCAAGATCCCCTACAGTCTTACATTTCTTAGTCATTTTTTATATCACTTGGAAAAGGAAGATTAATAGAAAATGAAAGATAGTAATAGTTAAGTGAAGCTGCCCCTTGCTTCAGAGATTTTACCTCACCTAGCCATAAAATGCATAGCTTTGTGCATGTCATCACATGTGTTCAAAAAAATACAGGTGAAATTTAGGGATGCAGACAAGTCCTGATGCTACAAAGACAACCACCTATGATTTCAAGTCTAACCCTGTCCTGAGACACTTAGCTACTCTTCTCCATCCTGTAAAGATATTAGTCTTACAAACTGCATTATTAACCACAATTCAAACTCTACAAGATTTGAAACAAACTCACCATTTTTGCTTGCAGGTCAAGCAGTCTCCTAATCCGAAAAGGCTTGACTGGGAATACAATTAAGAATATAATGGATTTAAAAACCAGACATTTAAGCAAAAATGCAGTATCACTTTTATTACAGAAAGTCCTGGCAAAGGAAGAAGAACCAGTCTTTTTTCTAGGCTAACAGACTAGTTTCCAGTTCAGAATTATGCTTCTTTGCCTTAAAAGCAATATATTAGGTCATTGTATATACTGACGATAAAATATATTGTCATTGTATAAGCTCCCTTGGTAAAAAAGGTAGTGCCAGCAAACAGAATAAGAAACAACAAAGTATTCTATTTCATACAGTTGGATAGGCTCACCACTTTCTTTCCTGGTCAGCAGGTAGAGCAGGTGGCAGACGTAGGGGCACTGCAAAGAAAAGGCAGCAATGAACTATCCTGCTGGTGCAGGCTGCTAACCAGGATACACTAAAAGCAACATACAGGCTTCATAAGCTAATACTGTTTCATTCAGTTAGCTGCCTCAAGTCATCACTGCATCCCCACTGGGGCAGAACATGCCTTACTTCCCTTAGGAAGTAGTATATTTTTTTTATATGTCACATATGTCAATTTTATTTAGAAATATTATCAACACTATGAGCAGTCCCAGTAGTAATCAAGCTATTCAGTGAGCTTGGATTTTGTTTTTTTGAACATGGTCTAGGTATTTCAGGAGTCAGCAGTGAAAGAACAAACGCATTTTCAAAAAGAAAGGCACCTTCGAATCAAAGTAATTTGAGCTTCTAGCTGTAGCTGAGGTTGTAAGGGTCTAAAATTAGTTTCACATCAACTCTAGTACACTTGCAAATTGGTCCATCATGCCTGAAAATGGTATTTTAAAAAGTAAGAAATCCAGCTTAATGAAAAGTTTATAACTAAAGTTAACTTAAAACCCTTGGAATAAATTTAACTTTGAACTTCAGGAAAAGTCTTAACCACAAAATATCTTACACTGAAAGAATACTAACAATTTCATATCTGTCTAACATGACTGCCAAGATCATCTTAACAGGAACTGATTCCAAACGCTTCAATATTCCAGCACCTGGATTCTACATTGTCATATAGCAGAAATCTCTTGATTGCCTGTTCTCATTTAAGCTACATTTCAAATCAATTAAGTAGTACAGCATCTAGAATTTCTCATCTTTGAATAAATATAGCTCTAAAAGTTGTTGGTATTGGTTTTTTTATTTGCCCAAGGTATACAAGTCAGTTTCTCCCCAGAAGCAGACTTCACCTGCTGATGTCAGACATCAAAGGCAATCCCAGAGACTGCAGCATCATAGTTACTCTTAGGAATTTAGAAGATGCTGTCGACTCTGGTTTTTATACAGAACAGCAATTCTTGCAAACATGTTTAAACAGTCAGACTACAGCACTGAAACTCTAACAATCCTACAGTACTTCCCAGTTTCTGAATTTAAATTACCCAGTAATCACAGAATACAAAATGAAAAAAAAAAAAATTCCAGCCATCAGGATATGGTCTTTAACCAACATCCACTCCAAACTAATTCTAGCATTAATATGCATACTACCAATGAACATTTAAGTTTGTCAATTCCATATATCCTTCAGCTCTCCTTACCATCTTCTCATCTTGCAGGAAGGAAAAGAAGAAGCCATACAGAGCATAAAGTTTTTCCTTGTGATCAATGAAGTCAAACATTGTGATCAGCCATCTTAAAAAGAGCAGCTGCAGATAGGAAAAGAGCTATATTACTGTAAGTGATAGGCAAAAGCAAGACCAGATCAGTCACTAGCCAATTTAAGAGAAGATCATTAAGGATATATGCCACTCAAAGTCAACCAGATAGCTACAGATGATCAGTACAGGGACAATTCAGCTATGGAAGAAAGCCTGCCAAGAGCACCAGCTGTGATATTCAAAGATCACAGAATGTTAAGGGTTGGAAGGAACCTCGAAAGATCATCTAGTCCAACCCCCCTGCCAGAGCAGGGCCACCTAGATCAGGTCACACAGGAACACATCCAGGCAGGTTTTAAAAGTCTCCAGAGAAGGAGACTCCACAACTCTCCTGGGCAGCCTGTTCCAGTGGCTGTCACCCTCACAGTGAAAAAGTTTTTCCTTATATTTTTGTGGAACCTCTTATGCTCCAGCTTGCACTCATTGCCCCTTGCCCTATCATTAGCCATCACTGAGAAGAACCTGGCTCCATCCTCATGACACTCACCCTTTATGTATTTATAAAGGTTGATGAGGTCACCCCTCAGTCTCCTCTTCTGAAGAGATATGGAAAACCAGCTCACTTCTGAATATATGCTAGCCCTGCACTCTAGCAAAGACACTGAGGCTGGAGCATGTCCAAACAAGGGCAACAAAATTGGGAAAGGGCCTAGAGAACAAATCTTATGAGGTGCAGCTGAGAAAACTGCATCTGTTTACTCTGGAGAAAAGAAGGCTCAGTGGAGACTATCACTGTTTACACCTACCTAAAAAGGCATTGTAATGAGGTAAGTGTCAGTCTCTTCTCTCAATTAGTAAGTGATAGGAAAAGAGGAAACAGCCTTAATTTACACCAGGGAGGTTTAGATTCTATATTAGCAAAAATTTCTTCACTGAAAGAGTTGTCAAGTACTAGAACTGGCTGCCCAGGGAAGTGGTGAAGTCATCATCCCTGGAGGCATTTAAAAGGCATGTAGATGTGGCACTTAGGCACATAGCTTAGTAGTGGACTTGGCAGTGCTAGTTTAATGGTTGGACTTGATCTTAAAAGTCTTTTCCAACAAACAACTCTATGATGTAAACCTTTGAGCAGACTCTGTGAAGATGAAAAAGACATTTGCTAACGTTAAGTCATGTTGCCATGGCACATAGAACCTAAGGGATACCTGGCTGAAATTGGTGAAAAAGGACTCACATTGCTGAATTATTTCACAGAAATGTTGGAGAAACCATTCCTAAGGAATTCACAGATACAAGACAAGCAGGAACCACGCAAATTTCCACTCACACTTAAAACACGTTCCCCCATTCCCACTGCTGTTCCAGCAATGGGTGTCTGTGCCAATCTTTTAAAATGACATTATCATATGTAAGAACCTTGTACATGAAAACATCAGGATTTTTGCTTACTGAAAATCTGTCCTCATTATTCCTGTGCAGAAACAATAACCACTGTAAACACTTAGTAAGTTACCTGGATGTTGCCTGAGCATTTGCTGACACAGAGCCAAGATACAGATGAAACCACAGAAGTTTCTGGTATTACTGAGGCTGGAATCAGGCTCTTCAGTAAACGAGTATTCACTGCATCAGCTGGAAAACAAACAATTTAAGGTAAGATGTTGCATGTGTACCAGGTTCTTTGGTATGGTTTTGCAGCTTAGGCCAAAATTCCCTCTGGACAAGATTATTCAGAGCTTCATTGCTTAAAGTAACAGTGCATAAGAATCTGATAGAGACATATCTATACTCAAAAAATTATGACAAATATTTCTTCCCAGCTTAAAGAAAGAAAATGGAATATTAAGTATTTTAGTACTGAAATAGCCTTTAGACTCTTGGCAAGACAACCAGAAGTAACACAAATTTCTGGTAGCACTAAACAACCAATTCCTTCAGCAAAAGAATATATGACTGTCAAACAGCCAAAAATCAGCACATTTGTGCTCTGGAGTAATTTTAAATTAAGAAAACACTAAACTATTTGCAAAATGGGGAAAGAATCACGTGTGCTTCTCTTGGGTTAGAGGGAGTGGAAAAATTAGGATTTTTTCACTTAATATTTCTTTATTTATAAGTATAAATGGTGGCCAGGGAGCAACATGAGGGCTGCACTGACACTGCTGAATTGATTCTTTGGGCGATATATTCATTTTATCAAGTTTCACTAATACAACTTTATCAGTTTGTTCAATTATTTTGATCTTGGGTAAAAGGAAACCTACACAAGTAGTTACAACAAGGAAAAGACATACTTTAAGCCTTTCAGATACCTGCAATTATGAACAAAGGAAATAAGCTTTTCAAAAAATATTTGTAGCAAGCCACAGTATTTTTCTGGATATAACTCCCCTGTAGCTAGAACGGAAGTTATTTTTAGCACAAAGTCAGAAATTACACTGAAGCATGCCAGAAAGATTAATTTTATGCTATAGTCACCATAAACACATTATTTCAAGCAGGTTTGATTAAAGAGGAAAGATGTTCACAGAAGACACAGTATAAAAACATTTTACCAAGTTTGCCACTGAGTGCCACATTTAGCAATATATCAAATCCTTCAGGGGGTAACCCTCTTTGAATGGCAATGCTTTCCACAGCAGTCAAGTGTTTCTGCAGAACATTGTCTTTCAATGAAACACGATCTTGAACTAGGAAAAAAAAGATGACAAATACAAATACTTCTGAACTGAAAGTGAACTACTTTAAACTTCTCTGAACCATCCCTACATATATTCCTTTTTGTTTGGTTCTTTACATAGTAACAGAGAGGGGAAAATATTTTAAGGCATTAAAGAAATATTACAAAGCTCAGGCATTAAAGAGGGAAAACAACATCTAAAATTAAGATATTAAATGTTGTTATTAGGAATTTATTTATCTTTTCAATCCTAAGTAGCTAACCTTAACCTTACCTTTCCTTTAACCTTACCTTTCTCAAAGTAGCCCAAAGCTTGCTCAAGGGAGTTTTGCTTGCTGTCGTTTCTCTGATCATTAGGAGATTGATCATTCTGGACACTTTTTTCAGGGTGAATTATCCCTCCTTTTCGCCATGCAGAGAGATCAGCTTGATTTTTATAGTGAACTTGCAGGGGTTGCTTTGGGGTCTTTGAACTCTGTCTTCGCTGCATCATTTCAAACTACCAGCTGAGACTGGAGAATTTTACTCATTTGTCATGTGGGTCCCAATTCTTCATTACAATGAAGCAAGAAAATAGATCAACCTCCAACAACTGAAGAACATCAGAGAGCTGGTTCCTTGCAAGAAAAGAAAAGAAAAGAAAAATGTGTTTTCCTTACAAACAGATTTTAGAGTGAAACTGCATAGTATAATAGAGTAACTCCAGAGCAAATAATTTAGAGCTACCTGCCACCAAAACAATCAGACAATATACCCAGAAGATGCACAGACAACAGTGTATCAAAACTCCATTCTTTTTCATTAAAAGAAGAAAAAAACCACAAGTAAAAATTGACACAAACTCATTTCAATTTAAAGAATTGTCTGATAAAGTTTTACATAGTATTTTCAACAAAAGTTTAACATAAGCAGAAAGTTAACAAAACACAATCAACAATTTTCTTTGAGTTTATTTTGTGCGTTATCAGTTTCATTAGTTGCATTGTGTATGCAATCAGTCAACAGGTCATGATTTCCTGCATTGTAATATTTGGATTTTAGAGGATAACCCTTATCTTCTTATTTTACAAAAATAAGATTCTTCTGCAGCCTTTCTACATAGCAGTTAGGATTAAAAAAACCCCTGAAATCTTGGTAAACTTCCAAGTGAAGCACAAGAGCTACCAACACTGCACAATTTCCCAGTTCTGTGTGAAATACAACCATGAAAAGTGGCGTTTTTTCCTCAATTTGTTGGAGAGATCAACCTTTTACCCATAAAATGCAAAAGTTTCCTGGATTTGGTAGATCTTTTGCTTCCCGGCTTTCATGACACAATAAACCAGAATAATTTTCAATTTGTACTTGCTCTTCAGCTCTCAGTTCCTTAAGATGTTAGAATCATCTTTATTTTCTTATAGGCTTGTCATTAACTTCTCTGTGCAGCATAACAAGAACAAATCTCTGGCTGGCAATGTCAAGACCTCCTCTGAAGTACACACACAGGAAAGCTGCTGACTTAAGGTGAAATGCACCCTCTCGGTATTAAAGGGCAACACCAAGCACATCTTCACTTCCACACAGATGCTCTGCATGATGGTGACTAAGAATAACTAAGATGCTTCAAAACAATTACAATTCCTGATGCCGACTATACTGTGGTTAGATTGACATGAGCTGGACCGACATGTAAGAGTTTCAGAAAACCCTAAACACTCTGGATTCTTGCTTTTTGCATCCTCAATCACCCGAGCATACTGTAAGTGGTTCGAGAATCAGATCGAGCTATGAGTCCTCGTTACTACACTCTGGAGTACAACAGCTTTCTCACAGATTCCTTAGCACCTGCACTACTTGGTTTTTTATCTTGTGTCTTGCAGTTCTATCAGAAAGGTTCGGTGAGGAAGAGAGCGCCCCGAGAGTGTAAAGCAAAACGAGCAGGCGGGCTAGGACACCAGTTCTTAACTAACACCGAGCCCACCATTGTACAGCTCTCCAGTACTAGACGCTTCCACACAGGTATTTGGCACGAACACTTTCCTTCCCTGCCGACGCACGCACACCCTTCCCCCTCCAGGGCCCTAAGCGGCTCCTCTCGGACGCCCCCGCGATGCTCTGGCCGCCCGACGCGGGGAGAGGCCCTGAAGGAACAGAGAGAGTCGAGGCCCTCACGGCCCAGCCCAGCCCCGCCGACGTTCAGGCACGCCGGGCTCCGGGGGAGCAGCCGTCCCGGGGAGGCCGCGGGCCCCGCTGCTGCCGCCGCCACTACCCCCCCTCACAGTTACCTCGCGCCAGCGCCGACTCCAACCGCCCCGCAGTTCAAACCTCCGCGCCCACAGCCCGCGCACGCGCACGGGCTCCGGGCGGGGCTGCGCTGGCCGATGGGCGCTCTGCCGTCACCGCCTCCTTCCGCGCACGCGCCGCGAACCGCAGGTGGGCACCGCGGCGCTTCCGCCCCGTCCCGTCCCGGGCGAGTGTGGGCATGCGCAAGCTCGGGCAGCGGCGCGTGCGCGGAAGGGGATGGGGCTGCTGCGGGAGACGGGGCGGGGAGTGCTTAGCAGGGGGGAGCCGAGAGAGGTCGGTGGAGGTAGTGTCTTTCGTCCCGCTGCTGTTGGGCAGGCTGGAGTGTCCGGGCGGCTCCTACTCGGTGAGCGCTCTGGTGGGCCGCAGCTCTGCCCGGCCCCGCGCGGAAGGCACCTCTCTGATAAACCCCCGCCTCAGCAGCAAGCTGCAGCTGGGAAAAGGTATCTGCCATGGCAGCAGCTGGATAAGACTGACGGGAGTGAATTTAGGGCGAGATAACAAGAAAAAAGAAAAGTGTTGGGAAAAAGAAAAGATAGGGAGCATTATGGTCTGACAAAAGGACTAAGCTGGTTCTTCGTGCCTCATCACCTCTAGCCAGCAAAGATGACTGGTGGCTTTCAAAAATAGTTTTCTAATGCTCAGGGGCAATGAGGGAGGTCAACCCGATCTAGATAAATACAGAATTCTTGTTACTGGGCTCCAGTAAGAGCCTTCCTCTGTAATAACACGTAGCCACTCCTGTGGATCAATAATTCATACTGCTGCAAATGTGAGAAGAGGGGGATATTTTTCAGAATTCACTTACAGTCTGAAGTTTTAGTAGGGCTAAGGTGTGATATATGGAATATTTTACATTTATTGTTATGGCATCTATGCAGGTTTCAGTAAAGAACATTGCAAAAGACCAATGCTTATTTGGCTGAATTAGATGCCCACTGACTTAAGACATACATCTGAGGGGCAGTTGGCCAAAAAGCTGCAGCAATTCAGTTTTGAGTACTTTGTGTAGGAATACCCATCACGGTGTGGTTTTGAGTTTGTAGTATTTTGGGGTTTTTAATTTAAAAAGGGATTAATAACTCCACTCAGACCATATTAGATGAAATGTCTTTCGGGAAATAAAGCAAATTCTATATACATTTGGGATGATCTTGATGTAGTCTGTAAAATCATAGGATCATTATGGTTGGAAAAGACCTCTAGGATCATCAAGTCCAACCTTCATCCCAACATCTCCCTGACCCCTTAGGCCATGTCCCAAAGCACCACATCTATCTCACCGCCTCTAGGATGAGATACTGTCTTAACAAAGGTGGCCAGCTGATAATTTTCTTTGTTCAGGGTGCACATCTGGTAAGAAATAGTCTCTTTGAGGCTCTAGGAGGAGGATTTTCCAGCATATATATATTTGGGACTACATTTGTTTCAGCAGCATACTTAACATAGATGAAAACCTCCCCAGGGAGGTTGTGGAGTCTCCTTCTCTGGAGATGTTTAAAGCCCGCCTGGACGTGTTCCTGTGTGACGTGATCTAGGTGATCCTGCTCCGGTGGGGGGATTGGACTAGATGATCTTTCGAGGTCCCTTCCAATCCCTGACATTCTGTGATTCTCTGATTCTGTGAAAACTGGATATACTGCATAGGAATAACTGTCATCAGTTTTTAGAGATAATGCATTTTACTGGAATTCTAGCATCTTTTCTTGCTGACACATTGTACTAAAGCAGAAATTTATCTGAGACTCTTTAATGAAAATGTTTCATGAAATTTCCCTGTCGTGTTTCTGCCCATTTTAGGTGCAGTGTTTGAGCACAGAAAAAGTATTTTCAGATGTGTCTCTCAAAAAAGAAATTTGTTTCTGCCAAGACATTTTTCTCCAAATTTCTGAAAGTTTATTTCCATGAATAATTAAGAAAATAAGAAAAAAATGAAAACAGACTAACACCAAGAAAAACAAACTCACTTAGAGGTAACACATGCTTTTTATGACACTCTAAGATTTCAGATGCAACACGCAGGGATTCAGGTTCTGATGTTGGGACTTCCCCCAGCTCACTGAAGCTGTATGTGGGATGAACAGTGAGGTACCTGGACATGTCCAGGCTCTCATCTGTGAGCAATTACCAACAATTCCATGAAGTTGCAATAATTGTGGAAATTTTTTTTTCTTGCAAGGAAATAAGGAGCATGATGCTAGTTACCAACAGCAGCCAGATATTTTGGAGTTCTTTGGGCAGTTCTGCTCCCCATCCACTCACCAGGGATCCCCGCTCTGCCACGAGGGGTAAAGAGTGCCATTGCCTCACATTAAGCAGGAAAAAAAATTACTGTTATTAGGCCACTGTCCTGGTTTTAGAGCCGCTGCAAACTGTGGAAATTGAGGAAGATGCAAATAGCACATCCCATGTTTTCCCTGAATAACCAGTCCAAAGAAGGGACTGGGCACAGAAACAGCAAAAGCTAAGGGATCTCTATCTCAAACACAACAAACAACACTTTTACGCTTGTTGAGGGTCCTTTCTCCCCTTGACTATGGAAAAGGAAATGCAGATTTGTGCATGGGGCTGCACAAGCTAGCACAGTGACACTCTGCATTCTATCCAGTCACTGCCATCAAGACTGCCACACAGCACAAGTACATCCAGGCTAGGTTTAAACTGTCATGGGGCTCAGGGATGATGCTCAGGGACTAATCTCCCTACTGCAGCAGTGCAGAGTTAGCACAAGACCTGCCCAAGTCTCTGCCCATGTTCTCAGGCTGGTTTTACAGCTCCTGCTGAGGCCAGCACTACTCCAACCAGACTGCCAACTGCCTTCAAACTGTCCTGATGAAAGCTAGCTTGTATTTTTCTATATTACAGGGCAGCAGCAAAAACAAGACTACAGTGTAGACATACTATGTGTCTCTCAGACCTGAAGTGCAACTTTATTTAGACAGACAAAGAATATAAATAGGTAAATAAAAAACAAATTTTCTGGGTGATTTTGGAGATAAGTGCCTCAAGGGTCCGTATTTTTCACATGCATTCAACTAGGATACCTTCATTTTGCCTTTCTCAGGAGCTGCTTCATGGATGAGTGGCTGCTCATCCCCATTCACTGACAGGATCCTCTTTTCTGGCAGCTGCTCTTCAGGCTGGCGGGCAATCAGCAGACGACAGGTAAGTAGGATCCCAAAGACTAAAGCATGGGCATAACGCTTGAGTGGATCCCCCACTAGCTGGTGGAAAAAGAGCACAGCCAGCACAAGAAGGAGGAGGAGAAAGTTGGCCACGTCTTTGGGGCGACCAGGCACCAATGTCATGACAATGCCACATGCCACTTCTAGGGCACCAATGCTCTTGCGGAGAAGGATGGAGCTGACTCCCATCTTCTTTAGCATGGGAAGGGCCCGCACGTAGCTTTTGTATGCTCGTTTCTGAAATCAAGCAGTAATAGTGTAGAACACCATAATGTGAGAAAGTAAAGGCAAAGGTGACTTCCATTGAAATAGATTGATGTGCAATATGACCTAAAGATCACTTCAGTCATCACAGAGCTCTCTGGCACAATATCCAATCTGTACCCCTAAAGCATCTGTTAGAGGGATATTAAACACCATCAACATGCAAACCCCCTTAAAAGCTGTAGTCTCCTCAATGTAAAACAGTTCTGCAACCTTGCACCCATCTTTGGAGCTAGGGCTACGTCAGGTGTACCTTCTGAAATCTGAACTTACGACTGCTAGAATTAGTAAGGCAGAACCATGTTATTACAAAAAAGCGCTTCTCTCTAAGAGTAACTTGTCCTTTATAATTAAATAACACACCTTGTCTGTGCAAAACCAAGGAACATGAAGTAAAAACAGAAGTCTCAAAGCAGCTTACAATATCCCAGTGTTTATGGACAGTTCAATCTTAGCATTGGACTATATATCAAAGCTGAGATTCACTGTGCTTACATGTCTTTATGATCCTTTCTTTCTTCAAATGAAAGCAAGCTGACATTTGACATCCTTTGCTCCCTGGTTAATACTGGATTTAGATCAGTAAGATCTAAGAAGGCAAGATTCAGCCTCCTTACAGAGTTGTCTCATTGTTTCAGGGAAGAAATGTCCTTAGACACATTCCAGTTCTTGCCTTCAAACATTAGGTGCTTGTGAGCTTATTGGTGGTGGTTGGGTTTTTTTTGTCTTTTTGAATCTAGTATTTATTTTTTTATATATTTAAATAAAGCTCCTAGTTGTTTGAAACACTGAAATTATTTCCACATACACTTGAGCATACTATCCCTGCAGATATTCTTGTCATTGTGTTCTCTACTTTCTAAGCAGGTAGAGGGAACGGAAGCTGTATCTCAGGTACAGATTTGTTCAGCTCTCACAGGCACTGATTATATTATAGATTTACTCTGTGATTTTGGAAACCTACACTATAATCACACAGAGCTTCCCCACTTCTCTATAAATTTTGCTGCTTTCTTCTAAAACAAGCTGACATTTCACATGTATATTGAAAAATATACAGCATTATAATTTTTGCTACTAAATGACTGAAGATGTCATTTACAAAGTAGATGCACTGTAAGGATGCATTTTAAACCTTCAGTGATTAAAACCTCTCAAAGCAGAGTATTTTTAAACAGTTGTGAAAAATACAGCTTTTAAAAGAAATGTACTATCAGCATGTCCTAGAGTTCTAAGTATTTTAACAGACCAACTAGTGTGTCTAGGTTTTGCTGAATGAAATACTGCAAGTTTGATTTTGTATGTAGGTAATAGAGGTTCCCTATTTGCCCAGGGCAAGAAGCCATGCTTATTGATTGGCAAGATCAGGTTTTCACTGTTTCCATTACATGACAGACCACCCTGGTATGCAGCACAGCAAAAGCATGAAAGCCTGATGTGCCATGAACATGTTACAATATGGCCTATTAAGAATAATGGTGCTGTGCAATATTCAACTACCTCTGCTTTCTCTTTGTAAAAACAGAGATTATTCCTACCTGTAGGCCTGACTCTTGGCAAAGCAAAAAGGGACAGAGAAGCAAAGTATTTTACAGAGCAAGGATTTTGCAATGCTTCTAAAGTCTCAGTGCTTTTTTCTGTTCCTTATGTATCAGAAGCCTAAGAAAGCTCTGGGCGTTTTATCTCAGTGTCTTGCTCTTGGGTTACTTGGTGATTCTTCTCTGAGAGATCCCTGTGCTGGGCTGCAGACGAGGCACTGTGATTCAGATGTTATTTGAGAACTGAGGAAAAGCAGCTGTGCAGGTGGAGCAAAGATAGAGAACAGAATGTGCAGGAAACTTCCAGCACTATTTTTTTAGTGGCACAAAAATGATACCAACGCTTTTCAGCCATACCAATAAATGTAACAGGGGGGTATGGGGGGGAGCGTGGCAGGAGAATAAACAAACATAGACAAGGAAGCTAAACATGGCAGCCAGTCCCTTTCCTGTCTGCGCCTTGCAGCTGGCAAAGCTCTGCAGCAGCCTTGGCCCTGGGCAGGGAGGGGGACAAACTAGGTCACCAGCTGAGAAATGCACACATCCTTCCTTTCCTCACCCCTTTCCCATTAGGCATGAGGAGAAGAGGCTCATTTCCCTGGCTAAAGAGAATAATAAGGTTACTATTAGTAATATCATCTTCTGCCAGCTTAGAATCTCAAAGCATTTCATGGTTATAAATTAATCCCTGAACAAGTCTGGTGAGGTAGGGAGAGTCAGTATCACTATCCTTGCTTTAAAGCACAAAATTTTGAGTATGATCATCTGGCTGACAAAGCAGGCATCCCCTTTTTCTATCCTCAGTCCAGGGGGTAGGTATTCTCCTAGGGATCAGCTGTACCTGCCTGCTACATGTCTGGCACTTCTACAGACCTTGTCTATCAGAGACCCTTGTTGTCCCCATCTTTTGCAGGTATTGGTGTGCCCCACCCTCCTTGCCTCCTCTCCCCATTCTTATCCACAAGGGTTTTCTCCATGGATAGGCTCAGATGAAGGCCAGATGAGGGCTGCCAAGATATCCTCAGCACTGCATATTATTTGTTTCTCTCTATGTCCATCAAATAAGGAGACAGATAAGCTTCTTCCCTCTCTCGCCCAATGCTCAGGGCTCCAGAGCAATCACTCTCTGTATCCCACTGCAAACACTCCTTCTTCCGCAAGGTTGAGGGGAGACTCCTAATGTGTCTCCCTCCATGCTGCCTCTGTTGTACTCACCATCTCATTGTAGGCATCTCTGCTGAGCCGCGGGGTCAATTTGATGGTCCCCATAAAGACAAAGAAGAGACCCAAGGCCACCGAGAGGGCGATGATGGTGATGGTCCTGGGAGATGCCATGGAGCTGCCAGGAACCAGTCCTAGCAAGGCCTTTTTGCTCTGGCTGCCAGCCCAGGCAAGAGGTAGTCAGTCACCATTGAAGGAGCTGAGGAATAAAGCTGCAGAGGCAGCGAGGATGACAGCGGGAGTGAGATTCAGCCTCTTCCACTCAGCAACCTCTGGGTCCTAATGCCCCGCATACAGAGCCAGCCAGCTCTAGCACCTACTGAGCGATGAGCACTCCTGCCACTCCTATCATTAAGTCATCCACTGTTTCCTTCATATTCCATAAGTTACCCACAAAAAGACGACACTGAGCCAGTTCTAAGGATGTAGGATGGCATCCAAACACATAGCACAGTTGCTCACTAGTGAGAAAATGAGGACATGTTAGCAGAGGGCATAGGAGTAACCTGTTATGGAGGAAAAGTGTTCAGAGGTTTCTTATAATAGGCAGCTTTCAGTTTCAGATGCTCAGACACTAACATGCAGCAAACAACGTATTGCTTAGTATATTTTCTCCTAAAAAGTAAAAGAAAGATGTCTTGCCCCTGTGGCTCTCCTGGAACCTGATGCCCAAAAGGGATGGTAATGATACCAGATACCAGAGACTTAATTCAGTACAAGTAGAGGATGCTTAATCATACTAATATTGAATCAATTTTGCATTTAGATTGTACACAAGGAGAAGCTTTCTTGGTTTTTTTAGGGATAACATTGGTACTGTTTTTATGGACCACACTTCTTTAGGAATTGAAGAAACATAGAAATGGCTAACTTTCTGGTTCCCTAATCTGAGTTTATGGGTTAATGCTGATGCTGCTGATAGTGGTCTTATGAGCTTTGTATGTATATATGTATTTTTTTCAACGTCTTTCTAAATGTACTTATAGACTCCTAAGACTTCTGAAGTGAGACTGATGAGACCCATAGGCTTGGGGGGGCAGGGACTGATCTACAGCAGGCAGTGAATTTTCCTAATTAGCAAAACAACACAGTAAGTTGCTGTGGCCTTGTGAAACATGATCTAGTGGTGAGAAGGACCTAAGAGATAACAAAGTGTTCACTTTTATCAGTCAACTGTAAAAGGCTAACAACTGGGTCTTTGAAGAAGAGCTCCAAAAGACTGATAAAAAGGAAAGACCCTCCCTAGCAGGGCTGAGGGAATTGCCAAAAGAAGCATGAAGTCATCGAAAATCTGCAGTAACTGGGGGAGAGGTTAAAGGTGGCAAGGGGAGATCACCACCGACACATGGACCACCTACCCAAATTGTACCACCACCTCAAAAGAACAAGGGACAGAGCATGTGTAGTAATTTACATAGCAAGTGAGGATGTATTAACCAATCATACAGGTGAGTAACAGTGCATATGTATTAGAAAACAGAATAATAGAAAACTTTGTGTATAAATAACTGGTGATACAGGATGAGGGTATGCATGTTTGGAGCAGACACCCCACGCACCCAACAGTGTAATAAACCAATGTCAGCTTTCTGAACTATCATTTGGTTTGGAGGGTTTTCTTCGTTACGATTTTTGGTAACAGTAAGGCCACTGTGTCACCCTTCCCCATTGCAGATAAATACCTGTCCTGTACGTTCAGCTCTCCAGGCTAGTGGAAATGCTTCCTAATCCTCTATTGATTTCTGTTTTGAAGTCATTATCTCTCCCCCTCTAATTTGCAACAAATTTCCTTTTGACAAAAGCACAGCTAAGTAGAAATCCATTCAGATCTCACAGTGAGAAGCAAAGATATCATTATACAAAACAGAACTGCTCGAAAACTGCATTCCTCGCTATAAACTGAAGAGCCTCTAACAGCGTGCAAAAATCTTGGGCTTGTGGGATAACACAACAGTGATACATGCTATCCCTGTCAGGAATCTTCCCATCACTTCCCTTTCTGGTGTGGTAAGTCTCAATTTATTTTATGTATTAAGTCTCTCATTTATTTTAAATCCCCATGTCTTCAGAACTGGTGGTGGTTGTTATCATTCCATGGAAATACTTCCATGAGCCCAAAACTCAACATTTTCCCAGTGAAGCATGAAGATTTCTAGTTCCTACAGTTTCTTCATAGCAAGTTTATAATCGACTTGGAAAACACCTGAAATATTGAAGCAGAGAACTAATAGTATGGCAGTATTAGAAAAGACAATGGATTTTAGCACTTCGTATTCATATGCTGATGGTGAAAACCCACAATACCAGTGAGAGGGTATTTAACCAGCAGCCTAAGAAGAGGCTTGCAGGTGAGGGGTGATGAAATGCTAGAGAACCTTTTCACCCCAGAAATCTGTGTTTCCCTACAGAATAGTGTAGTTTGGCAACCCAAAGTGAGAGCAAAAGCAAAAATATTTATTTTTATACAACTTTCAAGAAAATAAGTTAAAATCCCAACTACATTAACTCCAGTCTTCAGGACAGTAGGAGGTCATTTCCCAGGCTCTCAGAGCTGCATACCTGCTGCCTTGTCAGTGAGTAAACAGCAGCACCAGTTCACAATGAACTTTATGAGGCAACATGTCAAAAGTTATAGACAACATGGGGACAAATAGCTCTTCTGACAGCTTCTAACCTGGGTCAGGTGGGCAGCACCCTGTGGAAAACACAGCCTGTGGAAAGCAAAGAGAGCATCCTTTAGACCAGTAGCAGGAGCCTTCCCACCATTTTCAGTAGCACAATAGCACAGAGGATGCACTAATGAGATACCGTGTGTTTGGATAACAACCCTCAAGAGTGTGCAGCTGACACGTGGTAGCAATCTGGAACTATCAATACTGAAACTCAAGCCAGCTCTGAAAACCTCATGGGCAAGCTGAAGAGTCAGTGGCAAGGTCAAAACTCCCATTCTCCCAAGCCATCCCTGCTGAAAGACACTTTACCCTTAGGAAATAATCCTGTTTTGTACTACCTTAATTGGTTACCTGCAGACAGATATATCACCTGCCAACAGGCCTGCCCCAGATAAAGACTTAGCTATATGATTAAACCTAAATAGGTGACTAATCCCCATGGCTTCACTTTGTCGGCTACAGGCCACTTCCTGCAGTGAACTTCATATACCACATCCAGACGTGCTACTTTGGAGAAGGACGCATAATGCCACTACAGCACGTGTATAGCATATAGAATGGAGACAGGTTCTCCTTCTTCCGCCACTTCTTCACGCTGGAACCTGCGGGAGCGACACGTTCAACATCCCTGCCGAGGCCCCACCAGCCCCATCGCACTGGGAGCGGATCAGGCCCAGGAAAACGGGAAATCCAATCGGCAGCCGCTCGGGGG
>VYZX01000028.1:150395-240253 GCA_013401335.1 Brachypteracias leptosomus
CTGGCGGCGCTGACGCGGGCGCAGGCGCTGGCCGGGGCCGGGCTGGGCGGTGGCGGCGTGCCCGGCGGCGCGTTCCTGGACGTACTGGCGCGCTGCGAGGTGTCGCGGGTGCTCCTGCTGCTGCTGCTGCAGCCGCCGCCCGCCAAGCTGTTGCCCGAGCATGCCCGGACGCTGGAGCAGTACTGCTGGGAGGTGCCGGAGGGCGGCGCGGGGCAGGCGCCCGGCCCTGGGACGGGCTGTGGGCTGCCGCCAGCGGCGAGTTACCTGCCGGCCGAGCTCTTCCTGCTGCTGCAGTCGGCCGTGCTGGCGTGCCAGGAGAAGGACGCGGAGGCGTTGAAGGCCCTGCAGGCCGAGCTGTGGCCGCTGCTGAGCGCCGAGCAGAACCACCTGCTGCACCTGGTGCTGCAGGAGATGCTCAGCCCTGCTGGACAGGGGCTCTGAACGNAACTCCCATTCTCCCAAGCCATCCCTGCTGAAAGACACTTTACCCTTAGGAAATAATCCTGTTTTGTACTACCTTAATTGGTTACCTGCAGACAGATATATCACCTGCCAACAGGCCTGCCCCAGATAAAGACTTAGCTATATGATTAAACCTAAATAGGTGACTAATCCCCATGGCTTCACTTTGTCGGCTACAGGCCACTTCCTGCAGTGAACTTCATATACCACATCCAGACGTGCTACTTTGGAGAAGGACGCATAATGCCACTACAGCACGTGTATAGCATATAGAATGGAGACAGGTTCTCCTTCTTCCGCCACTTCTTCACGCTGGAACCTGCGGGAGCGACACGTTCAACATCCCTGCCGAGGCCCCACCAGCCCCATCGCACTGGGAGCGGATCAGGCCCAGGAAAACGGGAAATCCAATCGGCAGCCGCTCGGGGGTCACGCGGACAGCGGGGCGGGGACCTAACCGCGCAGAGGGAAGTGAAACGGAGTTGTGATTGATGAGAGAGCCCCGGCCGCCCCTCGTTGGCCACGCCCGCAGCGCGGCACCGCACGGGAGGCGGACCGGAGCGCGGCGAGGCGCGTCAATTTCGGGCGGCGCGCGAGATGCTGTCGGCGGCAGGCAGCTCAGGCCCCGGTGGGGCGGGCGGCGCCGGGCCGGGCCTCGGCGGGGACGGGGACTTCTTGTCACGGTACCGGCTGGTGTCGGCTAAGCTACGGCGACGGTTCTTGCGGAAGCCGAACGTGGCGGAGGCGGCGGAGCAGTTCGCGGCGCTGGCGCGGGAGCTGCGCGCCCAGGAGAGCTTGCCCTACGCGGCGTGGTGCCAGCTGGCCGTAGCGCGCTGCGCCCAGAGCCTCTTCCACGGGCCCGCCGAGGCGGCCGCCCTAGCCGAAGCGGCACGGCTCTTCCTGCGCCAGGAGCGGGACCTGCAGCAGCGCCTGGGGCTGCGCGGCGGCTTCGGCGAGCACGTGGCGGCGGCGCAGAGCTGCGGCGCCTTCGCCGCCCGTCTGCACCTGGAGCGAGGGCAGCCGGCGCTGGCGGCCGGGCNGGTGTCGCGGGTGCTCCTGCTGCTGCTGCTGCAGCCGCCGCCCGCCAAGCTGTTGCCCGAGCATGCCCGGACGCTGGAGCAGTACTGCTGGGAGGTGCCGGAGGGCGGCGCGGGGCAGGGGCCCGGCCCTGGGACGGGCTGTGGGCTGCCGCCAGCGGCGAGTTACCTGCCGGCCGAGCTCTTCCTGCTGCTGCAGTCGGCCGTGCTGGCGTGCCAGGAGAAGGACGCGGAGGCGTTGAAGGCCCTGCAGGCCGAGCTGTGGCCGCTGCTGAGCGCCGAGCAGAACCACCTGCTGCACCTGGTGCTGCAGGAGATGCTCAGCCCTGCTGGACAGGGGCTCTGAACGCGGACGGGCCTTGCCGTGCTTCTGTGGAGCGGCAGGGGTGGGCTTGGACCGGTTACTTCAGTCACAGTCGGTACCAGCGTATTCTCTTATTTCCTTATTTATTTTTAGTACGAATTCTGTAACATAAGTAATAATTGGCGAGTGAATGTGCTCACCTACTCATTTATCTTGTATTGTAGTAAACTACTCATTGTACATATTGAAAGTTGTCATGCTTGAAAAAGTGTAATCACAAAGCAGAAAGGCCGATTCAAGGCAGAACCAGGCTAGTCCTTAAAGAACTGGCTGCGATTTGCAGGCAGGAAAACTTGCTAGAAGGGGTACATGTGTTGGAGGGTTTGCATATCTAGGAATCAAATGTTGCTGAGGGGCTGGTTTGCTTAAAGAAAGAATGACCAAGAAAAACACCCATAACAAAAAAATCCAACAACCCAAACCAACCCCGCATTACAATGTAAATTTTCTACTTTTCCTCTCCTGAAAACAAAAGACAGTGCAGCCAACATGAGGCTGTGCATTTGACTCTCATGGTAGACAAAAGGGAGTTGGTCACTGACCTGCAAGTGGTTGCCTGGGGACTGGTGGTGGTGGTGGCCGGGAGCACATTTTCTGTAGAACAGCTGGTAAGCTAGAGGAATGGAGAGTGCAAGATGTCAAATCCACTACAGCTGAGGGTAACTGGGAACAATATTAATGGTAGACAGGGAGAAGGATGATTTACTGGAATGGGCTGTTTGCTCAGTTCACTTCAGCTGTTGGCACTTTTGCCTCTTATTTCTTCTTACTGGTACTTTTCCTAGTATTTAGTTGAAGACTGATCTTTAGACCGGGAAGAAATGAACCCACTGTCTTTTGTGCACCTAGCAGTTGCCTACGAGCTTAGCTGATTTTCTGCAGTGTTAAGATGCCATCTCAAGAAGGGGATTCTTTATTTGGAAGCCAGAGGTGCCCTGGTGGCCCCAAAATAATTATGTGTGTCACGTAAATAAAGAGCAATTCTAGTACACTCAGCTAATGGCAAAATGAGACAAATGCTTGCAGCAAACTCTCCCCAGAGACCCTGCCGAAGGCTGAGGCTTTGGAAGAGAGTGTAATCCTGTTTGCATTCCTGGGAGAGAATACAGAGGCAAGTCTGGTATAACAGCGATACTACATGTGTTTCTGATTGTAATATTTAGGTCTAGAGGCAGCAGTTTTTTTTCAAATGTTCTTTCCAGTGTTTGTTTTGCAAATGTTTTTCAGGTTCCACACTAGGAACTTGCCATTTTCCTAGCTGAAATGCAAACTTTCATTTCCACAATACTGAAGGAGAGTTAATTGCCACAAAACCTTTTTTTTTGGCCTAGGTACAATTTTAATTGATAAATGCTTAATTCAGGATTTGATGTTCTTTTACAGTTAAGATAGCTATGGACGCGCTGTGCCATGCCATGAAGCAAAAATAAAAATCCATGCATCAAAAGTACTTAAGACCCTCTGCTTTTCAATTAAACTAGATGGATCTTCTTAGAATATTATGTGGTGGTTATCTGGTGGTTGTCCTCTGGAGATCTGGTCATTGTGGTTCCTGGGTCTCTCTTTCAGCCGCAAGTATTCTGCACCAGAAGGGTGCCACGAAAAGGGAATTTGGATGTTTGCAGCCAGGTCGGGTGCAGAGCCCACACCAGAACGATCCAGCTCGTGAAGCAGCTGGTGGGGGTGTTAACGCTGTAAGTATCAGGAGGCGAGTAGATCTGGGCACTACTGTGATGTTGTGCTTTCCAGGTTAGTGAACAAGGTGACTCCACTGTGGAGACTTCCCTATCAAGAGCAGCTTCAGGTGCTTACATGGACTTTTTTCTGTCATGTTGCCCCAACTGTCCCTCCTATCCTCCTTGAGCAACAGCCCCTAGCAACTTAATTGCTTAATGCTGTAAACTCTTCAGACCCCATTTACTGCCACTTTAGTTTTTCAGTTATTATGAAGGGTAGAACTGGGAGGTTCCCTGTGGGCGGTGTGTGTGATCACCAGCACAGATGATGGAAGCTCACATAGCCCTAGTGTGGGAGTGCTGGTTCACTGGGGCTTCAGGTTGGACCAAGTGCTCCAGGCCAGCACCGAGGGACCACGGACACAGGGTTTCTCTCTTGCCTCATTGCTCCAAGCAGCTGTGATGAGGAGAAAGGCAGAGTTCCTCTGCAGCTATATCCCACTTGCAGCATTCCCTCCTGTTGGCCTTCTCAGAGGTGGGTGATGAAGAGCTGCCCACCATCGTGTGGGCCTGTGAAAGTGTTTCTGGCTCAAGACTCCTCTACAAGTATGAAAGCCAGAGAAAGATTTTGCAGACACTGGTGTCTCGTCTTGAGGAGCTGGGCATAGACGCACAGAAACCTAGCCACAACACGGGTGTGTTATNACGGAGGCGGAAGGGGGCTCGGGGACCCCCGGCGGCGAGGCGTTCTCGTGGGGCTCGGGCCCTCCGTGACGCTACGTGAGGGAGGATCGGCGTCGGGCGTTTTCCTGGGCCTGCTCTCCGCTCCCGGTGCGATGGGGCTGGTGGGGCCTCGGCGGGGATGCTGAACGTGTCGCTCCCGCAGGGTCCAGCGCGAAGAAGCGGCGGAAGAAGGAGAAAGGGGTGANCGAAAAGGGAATTTGGATGTTTGCAGCCAGGTCGGGTGCAGAGCCCACACCAGAACGATCCAGCTCGTGAAGCAGCTGGTGGGGGTGTTAACGCTGTAAGTATCAGGAGGCGAGTAGATCTGGGCACTACTGTGATGTTGTGCTTTCCAGGTTAGTGAACAAGGTGACTCCACTGTGGAGACTTCCCTATCAAGAGCAGCTTCAGGTGCTTACATGGACTTTTTTCTGTCATGTTGCCCCAACTGTCCCTCCTATCCTCCTTGAGCAACAGCCCCTAGCAACTTAATTGCTTAATGCTGTAAACTCTTCAGACCCCATTTACTGCCACTTTAGTTTTTCAGTTATTATGAAGGGTAGAACTGGGAGGTTCCCTGTGGGCGGTGTGTGTGATCACCAGCACAGATGATGGAAGCTCACATAGCCCTAGTGTGGGAGTGCTGGTTCACTGGGGCTTCAGGTTGGACCAAGTGCTCCAGGCCAGCACCGAGGGACCACGGACACAGGGTTTCTCTCTTGCCTCATTGCTCCAAGCAGCTGTGATGAGGAGAAAGGCAGAGTTCCTCTGCAGCTATATCCCACTTGCAGCATTCCCTCCTGTTGGCCTTCTCAGAGGTGGGTGATGAAGAGCTGCCCACCATCGTGTGGGCCTGTGAAAGTGTTTCTGGCTCAAGACTCCTCTACAAGTATGAAAGCCAGAGAAAGATTTTGCAGACACTGGTGTCCCGTCTGGAGGAGCTGGGCATAGACGCACAGAAACCTAGCCACAACACGGGTGTGTTATCAACACCCTTCTATCCTCGCACCGTGAGGGCTGCTCTGAGGGAGTCCAGCTCAGCCAGCCCCGGTGCAGCGGGGGCGCGCCGGACGGGAGCTGACAGAGGACGGCGTCTGCCCGCGCTGGGCGGGCACCGGTCACGTGGTGGCGCGGGGCCTGTCGGGGAGGGGCGGGGCCCACGGGGAAGGCGTGGGGCTTGTCGGGAAGGGGCGGTTCCTCTTGCCCCTGCGCGGCGGCGGTAGCACGCGGCACTGACATGGCGGATGGGGACGGTGCGCGGTGGCGGGAACGGTGAGAAACGGGTGATTCCCGATGAGGATATAGCGGTGAGTGGGGGGGTCGCCGGCCCGGCCCGGAGCCTGCCCAGTGTCGGGCTGGGGAAGCTCAGACACTTCCAGCCCTATCCACAGCGGTACGGTGAACGGTCCGTGGGGCTGCGAGTAGTGGTGTTCCCAAATGGGTTTTTCCGACCCCCCTCCATTACTGACGGGAGCATGGTCACCCCACGTGTAGAGGCCGCGACTGCCGACCGCGGAGCCGTCCCTGCTGGGCCGGTTGATGGTCCGTGTGGAAGTGGGGTTGACCTCTCATCTCTGGTAACTTTCTCTGCCCTCAGGACATTCAACACACGGAGGAATTTTTTATCAAGCCTGAGTCCCGGATCCCGCAGCTGGACACGTCTCAATGGCCCTTACTGCTGAAGGTAGAAGGGGTTATAGACAATCTTGTGGCCCATTCCTGTGCCTTCTTTTGCCCTCTCATTACAAGCCTGTTGAGATACACAGCTCTTTCTCAGTGTAACCGTATCGCTAAGACACAGCATGTGTGACACAGGCAAACACTCTATATGCAGAATTCATATTATAAAGTTTGTCCAGCAATATAATTTGCATGTGTGCTAAGTTTATCGTCTCCTGTAAAGACCACACCAGATTTCTTTAGCTTTTTATTTGGGTCTGACGGTGGCCTGTGGTCTGTGTTAGACCTTTGAATTGCATGTGTTGAGTTTCTGGGGCTCGCTAGATTTATCTTGCATTGTAAAGATTGATAATTCTGCTGCTTTCACATTTATTTAAGTGTAAGGCTTCTGTTTCTTTCTCTTTCTGGAAAACGTGGTTCTATTGTTGGGTTATTTTCGCTTTAGAGGAGGGTCTTTCAGTTAAATGTAAAAGTTGGACTTTGTGCAACTGGGGAGATGTATTGGGGCACAGCAATGCTGAAACCAGCGTGAGCTCACTCAAGAACACTTGTAATTTTTGCTTGGATTTTGTAGAACTTTGACAAGTTAAACGTGATGACAACACACTACACGCCTCTTGCTTCTGGTGCTAATCCCCTGAAGAGAGAGATTTCTGACTATGTTAGGTAAGTTCAATAAGGGCCATAGTGGTTTATTTTTTTTGCACAGTTAATACCATCAAAACATTTTCTGTTCTGGAGTCCCTTTCTACGTGTCTTGCTAACAACCAGTAAATGCCCAAATAGGACCCCCCGGTCATTTCCTTTAAAGTTTGCTTTGTTTTGGATTGTGGCTCATCTGGATGGATATACAAGCACTTGAGGAATTTTCTGGGATCATATGGAAAGTCCTTTGGCTTTGAGACTGCTTGAAGTTAGTAGCATTTAGTTTGCTCCAGTGATGAGCAGTATGGGGAGAAGAGAACTCTTTGTCTGTGGATTATATCGCCTGCTGTGTGCGGAGCAGGTCGAGGTGTGCTTGTTGAGAGCAGCTGTGAAGCTCATAGCTTATTTGGCTATATAGAAAGACATTTCTTTGCAGCCGTGACAAATATTGTCAGAGTTTTTTGCACTCTTTCTCTGCTTGCCCTGGTACTTAGCTCTTACTTTCTATCGTCTGGCGCTATAGGTCTGGCTTTATTAACCTCGACAAACCTTCCAATCCATCTTCCCACGAGGTGGTTGCGTGGATCCGACGCATCCTTCGAGTAGAGAAGACTGGACACAGTGGCACTCTGGATCCTAAGGTGACTGGGTGCCTCATTGTGTGCATTGAGAGGGCAACACGACTGGTCAAATCTCAGCAGAGTGCAGGTATGTTTATTACCCAGGATCATTTGTAGTCTCAGTGACTCAGGAGTTGTGGAGTTCTGCAGACAAAATGGAGATTTCCAGTCTTTGAAAGGGTTACCCTTTGTCTTCAGTGCTTTGAGCTTGAGGGTTGCTTATCCTTCTCATTCCAAGCCAATGAGGGCACTTCCATGCTGTCACAAGGGTTTTTTGTTGTTTTGTTTGTTTCTCTGGGGTTTGTGCTGTTTTAAGTTGGTGAAAACACTTCTGACAGACTGGTTTCATGCACTCCATCATAAACTGTGTGCACTTACTAGGAGAAGTGATTGTGAGAATTTTGGGGCTTTGTGGATGTGTGGACCTTGAGGTCAACATTAAATGCAAGTGGCCACTTCTCACTGCTCTTGTCATTCTTTCAGGCAAAGAGTATGTGGGAATTGTTCGGCTGCACAATGCAATTGAAAGTGAGGCTCAGCTTGCCAGGGTAAGTGTCAGCATACTCTTAACGAAGCTAGCACTTTATGTGCAAAGTGTTTAGTATCGGTGGGAGATGAGAGGGTAGGAGGGGAGCTCAGGTGTGCTCTGTGTGTGAGGTGATGATGAAGTTTATCCATTCTCTGAGTGCAGTGGTGCTGCCCTCCTGCAGCACCCTGATTCCTGTTCTAGGGTCTGGGTGCTGTGCAGCCTGCAGAGCCCTGCAGTCTCCCAGTGTCCTACTGGGGGCTGCTGTGCTATGTAGCTTGCTGCCTGCAGGAGTGAAGTAGTGCCAATGGGGTTGGAGCCCCTTTGTGGGGCTCTGTCCTCACTGAGATGAAAATGATGTCTGATCATACACTGCCGCCTGATGCCAAAGCCCAGCTTTGCTTGCTGGCAGCTGGGATAGAATTTTGACCGTATCACAGATTCAGATTCGCTTTATTAAATATGACATCACCAAATCATTATGAACCTTACAGTTTCTCACTATGGAAGTGGTTGTAGATGCTGGAGACCCCAAGGTGCTCCTACATTAGAAGCACAGGTGTGAGCTGTTACTTCTGCTTCTACCCTCAGGCAATAGAAACTTTGACAGGTGCACTGTTTCAGCGACCACCCCTTATTGCTGCTGTCAAACGACAACTGAGAGTCAGAACCATCTATGAGAGCAAGCTGGTGGAGTATGATCCTGAGAGAAGATTAGGTAAAACAGGCGTTTTCCTACTTTCTTCCTATTAAGCTGACAGCTGATAAAATTTTCTGTGAAATGGACCACATCCTATTTCTGCTTGTGTCTTAAGACCTGAGTCCTTCACCTCTCAAGCAGTGACTGTTTCATCCATTACTTTGTTGTGCTGAAAAGCAAATTGTATCTATTTTTTGTACGGCTGCATCCTTCACTGAAGAGCCAAATGATGTCAATTAGATGGCATTAGCACTCAGTGCAAGGATGACTTTCATCTATCACCCCAGGCTGATGGCTCTGTGGAGGATTGGACATACAGCTTCTCTTGGAAGGAGCTTCTAGTGACTCATTTCTAGAAATGTATTTAAATGTTCTTCTGTCCTGTTCTACATTTCAGGTATCTTTTGGGTGAGCTGTGAAGCAGGCACGTATATCCGAACACTCTGTGTTCACCTTGGTTTGCTGCTTGGTGTGGGGGGCCAGATGCAAGAGCTCCGCAGAGTGCGCTCAGGCATCCTGGGAGAGAAGGTAGAGTAGTAGCTCTAACTATAACCAGCAAAACTGAAATTGTCAGAATTGCAAGAGTTGTTTGGAACTGCATTACTTTTACAGTGTTAGGAGAAGGTGTAGGTGCATGGCAGCTAGGAGAAGTTTTGTGAACAGCCCTGAAAACATGGTAGCTCTTGCTATAGATGATCTGTAACCAAAGTGTTGAGTTCAGTTCAGGGTGTTGCCCCTGTTCTGGTAATTAAGCTTTGGGACAATGAGTGACTGGGAAGTGCACCATGGTGACTGGAAGTTTGGTTTAATGCCACCTGTATTTCTCAGCCTACAAATCATACACATCCCAAGTTCAGGTGTGTGAGCTGTCTGCTTAGCAATCTGTGACCCCTTGGTGTCAGAGCACAATGCATGGAATGTACTTCATTGAAACAAGCATGAGAAATGAAGTCTTCTGTGATCCTGAACAGCCTTTTCAGTTCAATTATAGCTCGATCCTGCTGCTGGTCTAAATTCCAGAAATCATTTATTTCCTTGCAAAATAGTACCAAAGTGCAAGATGTGTTTTCCCATCCACCATTCTCTTATCATAGATGTAATCACTGGCAGTCATTTCTGTATTACAGGTGTTGGATGCTTACAGCTGCTTCAAGAACTTATTCCATGTCACAGATTGAAGAGCTGGTTAATTTAGGCTTGTGTTCAAAGTTTTCATGTGGACAAACCGTATACACTAGATCAAGTGCTGTCTGCGATTAGGAAGGTTGAAGTCTGTGGTAGCAGAAGTCAGACTGACTTCAAGCTGTTCATGGAAAGTATTCTTGCCTCTTTGCTGTTTTGACGCTTCTGAGTTGGGCACCTGTTTTTCACTCCCTTTCAGCACAGTATTTGCCATTGGACTTCATCTGTTTTCTTGTTTGATTTGGTGTCTGGTAGAGTTTAGAGATGTTATGTCTTTGCAGGACAACATGGTGACTATGCACGATGTACTGGATGCACAGTGGCAGTACGACAACAACAAGGATGACAGCTACCTGCGAAGAGTTATCCTGCCATTGGAGAAACTGCTGACTTCACACAAGCGGCTAGTCATGAAAGACAGTGCAGTGAGTTCCTGAAATAGTGCCAGTTGGCAGCCAGAGCCTGCAAAATGTCCTCTTAACTTGTACAGCTAATGTAATAAATGGGGGGTCATGATCCCCATGGTGTGTCCAGCACTGTCCTGATTGTGAGCTGTGTAGGGCCTAGTATGGGCTACTGCCAGATCAGCAGTTAAGATGGAAGAGCCAAGAACTGTCAGAGAAGCTGCTCTCCTTACTTGAGAATGATGCTGATTATTGTAAGAGATCTGCCTCACATGTTGTTTGCTGTGACAGGTGCTTTTCTTTGTTTGCTTTTTCCAGAGCTCCCAAGTTTTATGTAGTGGACAGTAAGAAATAGATACATAGAGTTGTTATTGCTGGGACAATAATGGCAATGGGAAGCTAAAAAGTTAGAGGCACTTCTTAACTTGTTTTTATTCTCCGATAGCTCATAAGCTCTCATGTTCCCTACATTTTCAGGTTAATGCCATTTGCTATGGAGCCAAGATCATGCTGCCTGGTGTCTTGAGGTATGAAGATGGTATTGAGCTTAATCAGGAGATTGTTGTCATTACCACGAAAGGAGAAGCTATCTGTCTAGGTATGAAATTCCTTGTTCTTGTGCCCAGCTAACTGCAGAAATGTCAGACTGCGTTCCAGAGAATACACAACAGAGTCCCCACGTGCAGAAGGTTTAGTGCTTCCTGATGGGGACTGTAGGTTAGTATGGCCCAAGGCAGCTGGTATTTGGCACGATGTTAAGGAACAGCAGCTGCATCGGTCCTTGGCAAGGTGTGAAGAGTACCTCAGTCTGGTTTCAGCTACATAATGCTCAGATGTGCTCTGTGTGTGAGGTGATGACGAAGTTTATCCATTCTCTGAGTGCAGTGGTACTACCCTCCTGCAACACCCTGATTCCTGTTCTAGGGTCTGAGTGCTGTGCAACCTGCAGAGCCCTGCAGTCTCCGTGTCCTACTGGGGGCTGCTGTGCTGTGTGGCTTGCTGCCTGCAGGAGTGAAGTAGTGCCAATGGGGTTGGAGCCCCTTTGTGGGGCTCTGTCCTCACTGATATGAAAAATGATGTCTGATCACATACTGCTACCTGGCACATGATGCCTCCTGAGCAGATGAGTGTAAAAGCACAGAAGCTAGTAGTTGCTTAAGTCAAGTGACTCAAAAGGTGCTTTGTTCTAATCAGGGTCTTCAAAGAAGTCACATAGGTGATAAGTGCTGACATACTGTACATATGGTCTGTCATGGTGCTCAGTGCCGGAGAGCCTCATGCTCTGTCTAAACCTGTTTGCCTGAGGGGCCTTGGAAGTGTAAAACAGATACCCTGTTTTACTGCATACCCTCTGGTCACCTTGGGTACCTGGCAAGAAAACCATAATTTATTGATAGGATTAGTCTCTTCCGGTTTGGCTCAGCAATGTTTTGGGAGCTGACGAAGGAGCAGCAATACTCTCTTCAATAGTGGCATGGTTCCTTGGGCTGCCTGGAAGTGCTCCGGCAGGTACTCACAAAGCTCTTCCCTGTCCATTGATGGTGTTGGTGCTGCTCTGGGAAATGGCTAGTCTTACTGTGTTCACTGATCCAGATCTGGTCTTCTGGTGTAAGATGGAGAGGCCTATGCATATGGTGTGATTAATCCATGGCTGATACATTTGCTGCCTTGGAGTAGTGCAGCTCTTTGAAGTGTTAGTCACAACCTCCAGTGAGGTTTTAGGGTGAAATGGCACTGGTGGGCGGTGGTGGTTGTACTGAGGAAGAACAGGCTAAACACAGCAGGTTCCTGGATGGCTCTTGCAGTTCCACTGTTAAGGAGTTAATGTGCTCTCTGCCTGCTTCTGCAGCCATTGCCTTGATGACCACAGCAGTCATCTCTACCTGTGACCATGGCATTGTGGCGAAGATCAAGAGGGTGATCATGGAAAGAGACACATATCCCCGCAAATGGGGTCTCGGTCCCAAGGTGAGCAGCTTGGGTGTGTGTTCAGTCCCAGGATGGCAGTGGGAGCCCAGCTGCCCAGGACTCTGGACCCCTTGAGCAGAGGTGTGCCTGTGTAATTCTGCTGTGCTTTCCTGGACCAGCAATGATGGCGCTTCTCACTGCTAGGGCTGTGCCAACTTGGTGCCCATGGAGCAAGGCTTTACCTCCCAACGGAGCCTGGGCATATCTACCCAGCTACCTCAGCTCAGCTGAGGCTGCCGCTGGTGCTCAGGTGTGGGCTTCTTGGGTCTGTACAGTATCAGCCCTCTATTGGTAAAGAGCCAAATGATGTGAAGTGGATGGCATTAGCACTCTGTGCAAAGATGACCTTCTTCTATCACCCTATACTGATGGCTCTGGAGGGGCTGGGCAAGGATCTGCTTTTCCTTCTGCTGAAAATGTGTCAGAATGCAGACTGTCTTGTGAGACATAAATTGTGCCTGAAGGACAAGAACAGTGAGCACATCTCTTTTTGGGTTCCTTTCCTGTCTCAGGCTTGTGGTAGTCATGGAAGTCAGCAGTGCTAGCTTAACTGCAATCAGACTGGTGTTTCACTGTGGCAAATGGTGCAACTTTGGCTTAAAACTCAGTGTCAAGTTGCTGCAGCTTATTCCATTCCTGTGGTTCAGGTGAAATTTGAAAGCTGTGGAGATGATGCATATCTGTCTCATAGCAAATAGGAGGTAGCGTGGGCCAGTTCAAGCATCTTTGAGTCTTTAGCAAAGCCTTGAATTTGCAACCGGAATTGTTCAGCTGAAATGCAGCATGTCATTAAGCTGGAGAAACCCAGTCAAAGATCTGAGCTCCATGATGTGCAGAATCATCTTACTCTGCTGCTCTTACGTTCCCCACGAATTAGCCCTTGTTTGCTGATGAAGATGCCTCCTGTCTAAGATTTGTAGGCTGCTGTGCAGGGGATGTTTTGTGTGATTTGTTAGAAAGTCCTTGGAGAAGTGTTAAATCAGTAATGCTGTAGTTGTCTTGGCTTATTCCTGGATTACCTTCTCTTAGGCTGACTGACTGAAGCCCCAGGGAGAATTTCTTCTCCCTGGAGCTGCAGTCTGACTTGTTGCACATTGCTCTTAGGCCAGCCAAAAGAAGATGATGATCCAGAAGGGTCTGTTGGACAAGCATGGAAAGCCCAATCAGAGTACACCGGATTCTTGGAAGAAGGAGTATGTGGATTACAGGTGGGTACAAGGTGTGGCTTCCACACAGTGGGCAGAGGGGATCCTCATGCAGTAAGGGCTGGGCTGGGTGCTGCTGGTGGTGCTTGGAGCATATTAGGCTTGGTCCTAGGCTGTTGGCTCTCTGGACCTGTGGGGTGGCATTTTTTGCAGTCACAGGAAATGTGCTGCTAGTGGGCAGTGCCTATGGGGAAGGCCCTGAGCAGACAGTTATCCCTTTCTAGCCTGTGCTTGTGGTTTTAGAGGGAGTCAGTCTGCTAAATTAAATGGGGGAGGCCTTGCTGTTACCCTGCCCAGCTGGCCCTGGTGCAGCATGCAGATCTTCCCCACACCAGCCTCCCCACCCAGTGCCTGGCATGGGATACGGAGCCCTTGCAAGGGGGGCAGGGCTTTGTACTTTTATAGAGCACAAGGTAGTGGCTGTCCTGCTGAGCTTGGGGATCTTCTCTTTCAGGGATGCTTCCAAGGAAGAGGCAGCTGCCATTCCCCAAGCTGGTTCAGAGCTGGAGAGGGCTCCAAAAGTGAGTATTGTCAGTGCTCTCTGGCTGTAAGGTTGTTTGGGCCCTGATGAAGAGTGGATACAAACCTGTTCCTTTAGGCAGTTGCTGTGAAACACTGGGTTGTGTGCTGTTTTGGTTGGTTGTTTTACAGAGGAAGCTGTTTTGTATTCTGGGAGTCTAGTGTCCCAGTGCGTGTTGTGGTTGAGTGGTGCATGAGCTAGCTGTAGGGTGAGCTGCTTAGGGCCTTGCCCTGGGTGGTTTGTCTCTGGGATATCATGTTTTAGGTATGAGTCTTGTAGCACAGCATGAGAATGAGGAGCTCTGACTTGTGGTGTACAACTGCAGCATCTAAGGAAATACGTTATATGGAACCATAGTGGAGGTTTGTTGTGCCAGAGAACCTTTCTGGAGGCTACAGAGAGTTGCAGAAATGTCCATGCAAGAGTTGCATCTAAAGTTCTCTAAGTCAGAGCTTGTGTAGGATCTAAGTCAGGGCTTGTGCATGCACTTGGAAAAGTGCAGTGGTGTTTCAAACTTTAGAGCATTTGGGGTACAGGAAATGCTGAGAAATACAGGGTGCAATTCTGGCAAATGCAAATACTAGAGAACGTCTGCTGGAGGGAACCACTGGCAGTCACCCTCACCCGTTCACTCAAAGCATTAACTGCAAGCCCACTGCAACTATTTTGCCTGATTCAACCAAACTTTGCAAACAGTTTTCCCATCAGTTGAGCTTCTTTGGAAGATGGTGTGTCTGACATGTTCCCCTAACAGAGAAAACGAGAGTCAGAGAGTGAAACTGAGGAGGCTGTGACCCCACCATCCCCTGCCACCCCACCATCAGAGGAGCTGAACAAAAAGGAAAAGAAAAAAAAGAAGAAAGAGAAGAAGGCCAAAGAGGCAGCTGAGAGTGGGGAAGAGCAAATAGAATTGGTATGTAAGTAGGTGCTGCCATGATATGGTCCATGTGTGGGAGAGATTGCTGTCTTCCCCTAATACATCCAGGATAAACACATCAGCATCCTGCTGTGCATGTCCCCAAAGTGCCAGGCTCCCCCACAAGCAAGAGACAGATGTCTATAGAGGTGCACTTGTAAACTGAACCGGTTGAGGGTTGTGGGTGATTGAGCAGGTGAGGCTTGTGGGAGTGGACCTGCAGTGGGGCAGGGGTGGGGTGAGCAGCCATCTGCACCCTGGGGCAGTTGGTGGCTACATGTTCCTGCCAGGTTATCTCTGTGCTCTGGTGCCCTGCAACAGGCCCTGGAGAGAGGATGGTGCCTGGCATGGTGCTGGCATTCAGTCAGTGTGCTCGAGTGCTTGTATGGTGGTGAGATGATAGTGGCCATGGGGAGTCTGCACTGCATCTGGAGTGGGGCTGTTCCTCCTGAAATGAGCAGTAGGGGATTTCTTATTAATTCCTTCCCGATCTCTCCAACCTCTTCACAGACCAGTGAGACCAGCATGAAGAAGAAGAAGAAGAAGAAGAAGAAGCAAAAGGAGGTACAAGAGAGCTCGGAATAAGCGACTGGATCTGTCCAAAGCAGGCAGCCTCATTGGTAGGGAGCAAGGAGTCTGAGGCCTTGAGAAAGAGCACTGTCTGTGTGGCAGAGGGGCCAACAAGTTCCAAGTTCCTTTCCTGCTGTGTATATGAGTGAGCAGGTGTGTTTGCCCAGGATACACCTTGCTCAAGTACCCCTCCATATCCTGTTTTAAGGGTTGCCAGAGAAGCAGGGCCTGACTGCCCTTGCAATGGATTGCTTTCTAAAGCTGAACACCGTGATGCTGATAGAAGTATCTTCAGGGAAGCTGTAGCTCCTGGCTCTTAACTTGGTGTCTCTATTTTCACCTTGAGAGGGAGGAATGATGTTTCTCCCCTTCTTGTCCTTCCTCTTTCTTCCTTTTCTTCCAAGGTTGGAGCTGTTGCCTGACAGTCGCAGAATGTGTTGGCTTTGTCATGGCCCATTTGGATGGGAACAGTCAGGTTACTTGAAGGGCTCTGGTTTGTTTTAATCTGGCCATATGCTTGGCTTGACTCTCAGCTAGATGAGGTCACATAGTCCACCCAGATGTTCTTCAGTACTTTTTTTATCATAAAAGGATTTGAACATTAAATCCCTGCTTTTTGCTCTATATTGTGAGGACCTGCTTGTTAGTTGTTGACTGATTTCCCAGACTCAGCGTCCCAGTGACCTGTTGGCATATATTTCTTGCTGGCTCTTTGCTCTTCTCCACCCAGTCCTTGGAATGGGACTGCAGCAGTTTCAATTGCCTTCCCTGGTTTTGATACCTAATATGCTCTAAAGGCCACAAGTGGGGATGCTGTTGTGGGCAGAAGTGATCAGAAAGTGGCTGGCCAGCATGCTTTTCTAAAGGGCTGTTGGGACTGGAGTCCTTGTGGGGAAATGCTTGTCTGGAGGCACCTCTGCAAGGGGTACTGGGTTATGGGGCTTGAGCCTTATCTGAGGTGGCTTGCTGGTGACGGGAGGCCTTTCCTGTGTCATGAGGGTACTGCTGAGACAGAGTTTTAACCCCTTTTAATGGGGAAGGATGCAGGCTGCTTTTTTCTGAGCTTCATCCTTGCAGAGATTCTGTAACATTTGTCTTAGCCTCATGCATTGCTTTTGTCTCAACCATCTGACTTTTCTACCCTCCAATGCCAGAGATACATACAGGCAGTGGGGCCAGCAGCTGGTAGCTGTCAGAACTTGAGCAGGAAAAAAAGTCCATTTTTATTCTTTTTTACATAAAAATAAAAGCCCTATTTTTGAATGAGTGATTTTCTTGCTCATCTGGTGCCTTTAAAAGGTTGGTGGTCTGTTCATGGGGGGGAGAGGCAGCTTAATGCATGTGCATGCTGCAGCTGAGCAGGTAAATGACTGCCCCTTCAGCCATTGTGCAGCTCTCCTGAAGAAGCTGCTGGTGCAGAGAAGTGGTCACACTGATGTGGACCATTACTAGAGGGGCCTTTGTTGCTGGTCAGGACTTTGCAGGTGCTAAAGAGCCCCCCCCCACTTCAGTAAAACCCACTGGGATGTGTGCCTGGAAGCTGAGTGTGCTATTTCCTCTTCCTGCACTGGAGTGAGCTGCTGGAGAGGTCTGACTGGCTGGAAGGACTGGTCCTGGCCTGCCTAACCTTGATTGTGTTATGGTAAGCGAGCTAGGAACAGACTTCCAGTTGCAAGCAAGTGCTCAGCCCAAGGAGCAAAATACCAGTTATGGCAATGTTTCAGCACACTTTTATTGCTGCTTATTTTTTCCCTGCAGTAGATCAGAACGAAGGTCCCTATTGCACATCAACAGATTTTATTTTTGGCATCCTTAAAAAATTGCACAAGACTTTAACCCCCTTCCCCTAGCTGACTGCTGAACACAAAGATGATATTCTTTCACCTAAATAAAGGCTGTGGTTTGCCCAGGAACCATGGTGATGCTTCCTGGACATGGTCATGGTGGGGCTTGCAGAAGAAGGAACCCCTTTGAGTGGGTAACTTTTATGTTTGCATACAGTGGTGCAAGACACCCTTGACTCTGGAAAACATGCCTGGATGATTGTAGAGACACTGTTTCTACTGCATGCAACTGGTAATTGTGGTGGATCTAATTTACCCATTGAACTGTCCCTCTGGGGTTTGGTCTGTGGGACTTAGCTACTGCTGAGGTGGTTACAATCTGAGCTGCACAGTGAGAATTTAAATATAGTGAGTTGCACAGAGTGAGTCGGAAAACTCCAAACTCAGAATGTGGGGTGAGACCTGCCTGGGGGTGGTATGTTCCATGCCACCTTTGTCAAATCCACACTAGCTCTTTTGTGCTCTTCCCCATTTCTGAAGGGGAAGACTTGGATGTAGGAGCTCTGGTGTGGTCTGTGCAAAGCCTCGTGGATGCCAGCCAGGCTTTCGTGGTGTTTGTGGCACACACTGTGCACTCCTGCAATGGCAGGGGCCATCTGTCTGGAAAGCCCTTGCTCTACCACTTCCCTTGGCCAGACTTTTTGCCGTCAGTTCCATGTGCTATAGCAGGACTGTACTTTCCTTTGCCCAGTGAGGTGGGAAGCTATGCTCTTGAACTAATGGGATGCCCTGGGCTCTGCTGTAGCCACTACATTGCAGTGCCATGGGAGGCAGCTATCCCCTGGGCAGCCCCTGTCCTGCGTTACCCCCAGAGGGAAGATCCAAACACCCTGTATGTGTCAATGAATTGAGACCATGTCCATGGAGCAGCAGAGGAAGGGAGTGCTGGGCTGTGCGGATTAGGGGAAGCTGAGAAGGTTTCTCCCCATGGCTGGAGGATGGTTGATGGGAAGCGGCCAGGGTCAGATGCCCTCTTAGTAGACCCAGGAGATGGGCACCCATTGTGGAGAGCTGCAGGCCTTCTCAAAGGCTTCCTGCAGCAGCTGGAGGCTTTCTTCCACCCCATTGTTGACCAGTGAGAGATCAAAGTAATGTGCGTATCGGGTCCGGATGCTCTCTGAGTCCTTATGGAGCTGCTGCAAAGCCTCTGACTGTAAGAAAGGGGAGGTAGGTTGGGGAGGAGGGGAATCTCACAGCCCACCCACTCCAACAAGTAACCTTCCTCCCACCACCAAAACAACTCAATTGGTATTCAAAAATAAGCTTGTCTGATGAGCTGGCATCAATCATGCAGTCTCTGGAAGTGTCTGCAGGTTTTACATTTGCTATGCAATACTGGGAGCATCAGATTACCCGCTACAGTGAGGTCAGACCTGTTTGGTCTTTAAAATACTTTGCTGCAGCTCACTGGGAGAAGGTTCACCCAGCAGCAGGGCTGCTCATTACTGTGTAGCAAGCTCAAGGCCGGTTTCAAGGTAGGATCCCTGCAGCATGATCCCTCCTCAGTGACTTTTGACCAGAACAGCGCTGGCTGGCAGAGCTGTTCCAGCCTCCCTCTACTGGTTTTGGCTGGGATAGAGTTAAATTTCATACTAACAGCAAAGCTGCCTGCCCTCTCTTGCTGGTGTGGCTAGTCTGCACAGCTCCCCACCAAGCAAGAGCAAGCCAGGAATGTGTCCCTGTGGACAGCTGTGCCAAGTCTGGACCAATTCCCATGTAATTCCCAAATGGAGCTTGAAACACAGGCAGCTCCCTGCTTCTGTGCCTGCAGGGGGAATGAGCTTGGGGTGCAGTGCTCGATGCAGCTCTGCTGTGTGTTGCCCAGCAGCTCTTGGGGGTGGAGAGGGGAAAGCAATAAGCAGTTTGCCTGGGTCTTGTGAGCTTTGCTTTGTCACATTTTGATTCTGCTGCACCCCTTCTAGTAAGCAGTTACCTGAGCTGCAGCAGCTGGCTATGTATAGTGTCTGCACCAGCAGGACTGGCCCTGCCCACTGCAGCAGGAGTCAGTTTCTCTGTCTGGAGGCCGTGGTGGGGATGATGGGGCATGAAGGTGGGGGCAGCAGGCTGCCTAACTGCCATTTCTGCCATGATACTTGTCCCCCTTGCCCTGCTCCAGCCTGCTGCATATGGCTTTACAGTACTCTGCAGGTTAACACGCCTCTTAAGTGCCTGTGCAAAGCTTGCTCTGAAGGCTGCATAAATATCCCCCCTGCAAGCTATCTAAAGTTTTATGAACCTGAAATCATTAGGTGGCCTTGGCTGGCCATCAGTCTAGGCGGAGCATAGCTCTGTGGGTTTCCCAGTTCTCTTGGTTTCCATGTTCTCCCATTGCTTCCCATCTCCCTGTGGAAGTGAGCTCTCAGGGGAACTGATCCAGGCTGCTGCAAGGCAGGGTGGGCAGCACTGCTCCCTGCCTTTGGGTGTTTCCTGGGAAATGCCAGCCTTATGATGCTTGGCGATGCATGGGTTAACTGCAGCATCAGTGCTGCTTTCATCCTAATTTTGGAGAGATAAATATCTTAATGAGGCAAAGAATGAAAGGAGCTGCTGGTTTTGTGTACTATTTGTATAGCTGATGGCAGGATAAATGCTCTGCAGTACTACTGCAGCTGGAGACAGCCCTGGGTGCTGGGCTGTGTGCCCCACCACGTGTTAGCAGCTGATTATGCTGCACAGGGATGGTGGCTGATGGGGGGTGTCAATCTGGGAGAGAGCCTATGGCTGCAAGAATCACCAATTCTCACATACGAGCTGAGGAAGTCACCCTGTTCTCCTGGACCACAAAAATCAGTGCAGACAGGAAGAAGCTGATGTGCAGCAGGGACAGCCCTGGGCTACTGCAGTGGGCTCCTTGCCTCCCCACAGGGGGTAGACAAGCCTGGCTGGAGGGGGACTCAGCTTCAGTGCCTTGCTACTCACCTGCTCTGCCTTGTCTGTTGGGGCAATGAACACTATGAATGGCGAGAGCTCAGCTGTGCGGATGACCTTCAGGGTCTGTGGAGAGAAGTGTGGAGTTACCAAAATGTGGCCATTCTTCAAGGTGGGAGCCAGCATAGCCTCACTGTACCCATATCTTGGGAATGGAAATGCCACCCCAGCACTTCCTAGCTTTTTCTTTTAGGAAGGATGGGTGGGCAGTGCACTGGGGAAGGCAGGGGCAGTCTCAGCCAGCACACAGGTAGTTCAATCTGTGGTAGCCCCTATCCTGCCCATCCCTCCCCCTGCTCCCTACCTGGGGCTCAATGTCCAAAATAGCAATTTTGTCCTGCTGGTGGATCTTGAGCACTGTTTCAAACTTGGTTCCAAACATGTTTCCCTGGTAGCTTCCAAACTCCAGGAACTCGTTGGCTGAGATGTCCCGGGTCATCTCCTCAGTGGACACAAAGTAGTAGTCCTTCCCATCCACCTCATTCTTCTTCTGGGGGCGTGTGGTGTCTGGAGAGGGAAGGAAAGGCTGAGTTCTGGCCCCCAGAAGGACAGGGGCGTGAAGCGGGCAGCCTCTGCTCTGGGTGACCGGGATGTCTTGGCTTTCATTTTTTGAGCACAGGGCTAAGGCACAGAGGACCTGTGTACCTCAAGACTAGGCTGTACTAATCCTCTTTCAACTCTTTCTGCTTGGGACAAATTGGGAACTTGGTGAGCATGAGGAAAGCCATTGGAACGTGTCTCTGCAATGCAGACAGTAGCCCTGCAGCCATCTGTGGGTAGGTTCAGCCCATGAGACAGCAGGCAGAGAGGCCCTACAATGCTCTGTGTGATGGTCTCTAGAGGCTTGGAGGTAGTGGAGGAACATCTCCCCACCTCCCATCTGCTGTCAGAAGGTCCTGACTTAAGTAGGTGAGAGGAAATGCATCCTGTGTTGTGCTCTCCACCCTGGCTGGGTACTTACATGGTGGTGGGTACATGAACTTCTCTGGGTTGTTGCTGAGCAGAGCATTCTTGATGTGGCTACGGCCCACGCCGCTGGCCCCTGCAGAGAAAGAGAGATGGACACTGGAGCTTGGCAGGACATGCTGATGGCCCCTCTGCAGCTCTGGGTCTGAGGAAAGGTGCAGAGCTCCTGGGGCCTTGCCCACAATCTACTTTCTGAGATAGTCAGTGGTGTCTTCCAGACTTGAAGGGGGTCTCCCTACCCTGGGCACACTTACCTCCAGCACTGCCAGCTGGAGATGGGACTGGTGCCCACTGAGCAGCCAGCATAGCTGGGCTGCATGGCCCGTCCATGCTCGCAGGGTCCACTGACAGGGGCTCAGCACCCACAGCATGGGAGTGCTTGTTTTGGTGCAGCTGTGCAGACCAGAGCTGTGCAGACCAGAGCTGCTTTCAAAAAAATCCATCCATAAACATACTTCAGAGCTGTAAACTCTTGAATTAACTCTACTTCAGCATCATGGTGCCAGACATACACAATGCCACAGAGGAGGTCAACCTGCTAAGTGACTGCTGCAGGCAGAAAAAATGCTCCCTAGAGCTTACTAGGTTTCCCAGTCCCTGTCCAGTACTGGTTCCCCCTGGGACCCACCACATGCAATTCCTGCACTTCAGAGGATGCCTGGGGCAGGACCTACCGATGAGCACCAGAGTCTTCCTCTTGAAGGCAGGCAGCCTCACCACCTCCTCATATGAAACTACATCCAGCTGGTCAAAAACTGGGGCAGAGAAGAAATGAGACAGCAAAAGATGAGAGCTGGCTTGGTGGCAGCCAGGTCCTGGGCAAAATGAAGGGAGTGATCAGGACTGGGCTGGAACCTTGGCCCTGACTGGCTGCTCAGGGAAAAGGACAGCAGCCTCTGCAGCAAGCAGCATGAGAAGATGCTGGGGAGCTGAACCAGCAGCCACCAAAGCAGAAGCCAGGGCTGCTCTCACTCAATCATTCTGCTCAGGACAGCAGAACCTGGGAGCTGGGTGGGGAGGTGGCAGGATGCTAGAGGTAGCTTGTTGCTGGGGGAACTTTATTTATCTTGCTGATTTACAGCCTTATTTGTTTCTGGTTGGAGCTGCAGGCTAGGCTAGGAGCCAGCATGTCCTCAGGCTTTGCTAACCCTGGGTGTTTGCAGGGGTGGCTGAGGGGCAAGCTCCCTATCCCACCAGGGACATGGCATGGCAGCTATGGGGAGCAGTTTGGGCTGCTCCCTAATTGCTGAGCAGCCACAAGGCCACCACCTGCCCTGCATTCAGCAGCCTGTGGGGTTTGAGGCCCAGGAGCCTGACCACATGGGAGCAACAGGGATTGTAACCACAGAAGAGTGTGGAAGCTCAGTGCCTGGCTCCTGCCTGAGTCAGGCCCAGCCTCGTGCACTACAGACCTGCATGGGGACATAGCTGTGGCCACCTGAGGGGTATGAGGACTTTGGAGAAGGGACTCAAAAAAGCTGGTAGCTGTGGGGTATCCTCTTGAGGCCCCATTGCCATCACAGCTGGGCCATTCGGTCTGACTCCTGTGGCAGACAGACCTGCTTCTGTCCAGAAGCAGAAGTGATAACAAGGACTGGGAATAAAGCCCATTGCCCTGCTCAAACTTACTTGAGCTGTGCTTGGCCAGGTATTTATCTTTGCACTTCTTCTTCTTCCCAAAGGGGCTACAGCTTGGAGATTCACTCTGACTGGACTGAGTGATGCTTGCTACGCGCCTGTCGAGAGAGGAGGACACCACCATGGTCCAGCTGTCACCCCAAGCCCTGGGGGAGCAGCAGGATTGTCCCTCAGACATGCAAAGGCAAGAGGGGCAGGGTGGCTGCTGAGAGAGGTAAAAGCTCACGCAGCAGCAGATGAAGGGGCTGTTTGCTTCATTTTCCCAGCAGTGATGCTGGTGTTACCCAACACGGACACAATCCTGGTAGCACATGGTCACTGTTCCCACCTCTACTCCCAGATGCAGCCCTTCTGGCCAAATCCAGGGACCTACCACTCCTGCAGCTCTGGAGAAGGAATGAGTCCTGCTGACTCAGTGCAGGAGCCCTCCACCCGGCCCTGCCACCAGTTGCTGTCATCCTTGTTTATGATTTGAATCACGTCTCCAGTCTGAAACTTCAGCCCTGCTTCCTTACAGGGGATCAGGTTGTCTTTTTTGGGGTCGTAGTCAAATTGTGCCCTCATGAACATCTGCAAAAGAGAGAGCAGGCCAGTGTCAGCATGGCCGTGCAGGATGGCTGAATTTGGTTGTGTTCAGCTCTGAGCCTCACACTGCATCCCTTGGCAGTGACTGCAGAGCCATCTCCAGGCATAAGGTACCTGTTCCCAGAGAAATCCCAGCCCCTGCTGCTTTCTAGGTCCCAGGAGGCCAGGTGTAGAGAAAGGAGATGCACAAAGCCTTGGGAGCTCTTGGGCATGGAGCTGTGGCGAGCTGGGTGAAGGAGGGAGGACTGTATTTTGGCCCTACTGGGAGCCAGTGAAACAAACTGCTGCCTACAGGCAGGCCTGCATGCCTCACTACTGGTGCTTGAACCCTGACGTAGCCCTCTTGCACTTCCCTGGGTGCTGCACAGTGCTGGAGAGCCAAGTCAGTGGAGATGAGTCCTACCACTTGGACCAATATGGTGCACAGCAACTGAGGTCTGCAGTAGAGTAAATAGAGGGGAGCCCAGGGAAGGCCACATCTCAATCCTCAGCTGCTGTTCTCTGGCCTCTCCCCAGCAACAGACTCTCCTCTGCATGGCACAGGGCATTTGGGGAGCCAAGGCTGCAGTGTCGTGTCCATCCTTGCCTGGTTCTGTCCTAGCCTCTTCAGCATCAGCTACTCTTGCAACATCAAGTTAATTACAGCTGCAACTGGAAATGAGCTGCTGCTGCTTCCCAGGGTATGGAGGATGGGGAGTGAAATGCAGGGTTTAGGGAACCAAAGTAAAGCTGTGGCTAAGCACAGACTTCACATTGCCTTTGTTCCTCTCCTGTTTGTTTTTTGGTCCTGCGGACCTGAGGCTGTTGGGAGCTCCAGTCATAATGCGAAGTCCTGCAGGCTCTCCTACAAGTTATGGGTGCTGGCCCCCAAGCTGGCAGCATGCCTGGGGCTGCCCAGCAGTCATGCCACCAGCAGGAGATCCTTCTACAGGGGATGCAATGCTTTCAGACCCAGCCTTATGCTTGTGCTAATGCAGGCGTCCCCTGGGCACAACCCTATCAAGTTATTTATCTCAGAAATGGTAGTGCTGAGTTGACGGCTGGACTTGATGATCTCAGAGGTCTTTCCCAACCTTAATGATTCTACGATGTAGCAAGCAGGCAAAGGGATTCAGGTAGGGTGATGCCTGTGTCTTCTCCTCAGATGTGTTAGGCAGGAACTGGGAAGTCATCCTCCCTGGGTAGGATAGACCATGTCCTTGTTCCACATTAAAACAATTTCCTGCAGTATGTTCTCCTTCAGCAGTGCTGCTGGAGACACAGGGCCAGCAGGACACAAACACAGTTCCTTTTCACTGCCAGAAATGCAGAACATATGGATCATTGTGAGATGTCTCACAATGGAAGACAAGAGTGGAATCTCCTTTCAGGATAGACTGATAACTTGCTTTGAAAGCACTCTCTGATACCAAGAAGCTGGTCATCAACACAAACACACAAGCAACACACAGGAAGCACTGCCCAGGCAGCTGCCTGGAGCCCTGTGCTTGCATCAGACATAACTAGGTCACTTTTGGAACCAATTAGGAGTTAGCATCAGACAGCTACAGGCATCACCAATGGACTGCAGAAGGCCAGCTTCAAATGCAAGCTATTTGCCTGCCTGTTGCCAGCCCTCTCTCTGAGGATGGGAACCCACGTACTGAGCAAGCTGCGGCATGAGAAGTCCTGGTCTTTAAAGTCAAAAGGTTGCAGTTTGCACCTTGGAACAGGTTGGAGGTGACCTCAAGAATCCTGAGTTCTCAGTGCTTCTTATGGTTCTCCCAAGCAGACCTGTCCCAGGCAGCACTCAGTTGGCCTCAAAGTGGCTGTCTGCCAGGCTGTGGGGCAACTCAGGGCAGAGGGGTATTGTGATGCCAGGATCCACACCATCCTGCCTGCAAGGCCCTGAAATGAAGGTGATCATGGGGATCCAGTTTAAAAAAACAACAACTCTGCTCTCAGTGGTGGCCTGCAACGAGCAGACATGGGTAGCCTGTGAGCTGTGGTTCTGGGGAGCAGACAGCACCATGGGCACATTAAAAGGGAGGACAACTGTTACTGGGAAAGTTTCTCTGTGTCCTTCCCCGAGCCCACAGCCAGCCTTGGGTGTGACAGCAATTGTGTTCTTTTTTTTTTCAGAGGTGACTTCCCCCCAGCACTGAGCTGGCCTGGCTGATTACAGCTGGCTGGGTCAGTCCAGGGATGGCAGATGGACAGCAGGCAAGGGCAGCCATGGGCTGCTGTTTAGTAAACAAACCCACACAAGGCTGGTTGAGCTGGAATGGGGACAGGATGGGCTCAGCAAGAAACTGAGACAGTTTTCACTTGCCACCATGTTCAGATACTTCAGTTTCTCTGGGTAAGGAAGGAGGGTGACATGGGTTCCCCCAGCCCATCCCAGCACCATCCAGCTCCCACGCTCTGCCTCTGAGCTTCTCTCCCACTCCTGCCTGTCCATGCCAAGGGGGCTGTGCTGAGGTTGCCTCCTGCACCCTGAAACAGTACAGCATCTCAGCCACCATGCACTTAAGTCTTAGCAGAGGAGCCAACCCTCTCCACAATCCTGAGTTTCAGCTACAGCAAGACTCCAACAGCAAAGCCAGATAGGTGTCATCCTCTGCCACAGCATGTCATCCCTACCCTGGCAGTGGCAGCAGGGCACAAGGACCTGCCTTCCTCTCCCCCACCACTTCCTTCCTCCCACTCTCCGCTCATATGCTTGCTGATGGCATCCAGACCTATGTCACCCTCCTGTGGCTGATGAATCCAGGCATCAGTGATGGCAGGGAGCAGTGACTGCCAGGTACTGCACCTGGATGTGCTGCTGTGGTCCTGTACCACTGTGGCTCAGGCATCCCAGGCCCACTTTCCTACATATACACATTGGGTAAATATATCTACACAAAGCAAAAATCTGCTTGATTGCAGTGATGTAAGCACAGGACAGGTCCCTTCACCCTCCAGCAGCTCAGACAAGGTGACCAGGCATCCATCCCCTGGCTCAGCACAGCTCCCTTCCCAGCGCTGATCCCCCGTGATGTTTTCTGGTCCCACCAGTGCAACACCCACGTCCTAGCACAGCCCGCAGGCCTGGAGGTGGCACTTACCTGAAGAGCAGGGAGGCGGCTTTGTTGGTTGGGAATGACTTTTATTGAGACCATCCCCTTGGTTTCTTTCTAATGAACAAAGGAAGAGGAGAAAGAAGAGTTGGAGGAGGTGGTGCCTGGACAGCAGCAACCTGTGCAGGGAGCTGCTGAGTGCCAGGACCTGCAAAGGCAAGGCTACTTACTGGGTGTTCCCAGCCATGCTGTGATGCTGAGGGACACCACAGGCTGGCTAGAAAGTGCCACTGTGGCTGGGCTAAGAGCTGTGGCAGCATAGTTTTGCCATACTTGTCTCATCCCCATGGGGGAACACCAACACCCACACAAGGGGCTGGCTGTGGACACTGCTAAGCATCACTGGAAGGAACATGGAGATCTGCATCATCTCCAGCCTGGCTGCCCCAGTCAGGAGTCTGGGAGGAGAGGCCGGTTCTACCAGGTTTCCTCCACCTGGCTGTTCCATGCTGGCCTCTCACTCCTGCCCTCGTGACATTAGAGGCATGCTGTTCCTTTTTCTGCCACAGGCCAGATGCACTGTTGCTCCATGCCTACACAGTCCTGTGGGGACAACCACATTCCAACTGCACTTCTTGGGAGGCAGACAAAGATAAGCTCCTCCTTCGTCCCACTATATGGAGCTGTGACATCTTGCCACCAGGCAGGAGAGGACCACGGCACTGCAGCAGAGCCAAGCCTCCTGCTTAGACTGCTGGTGGATGTCCTCAGCGCCACCACCACCTCGCTCTGGCCAGGTCTCACATGTTGGGCGTGGATCAAGATGACCTCAGTGTATAAGCCCAAGGCAGGCCTGAGACCATATCCAAAACTAGCCTCTAGCAAGGCCCTGGCAGGATCATCATGATCTCAGCAGCAGGAAAATGGCACCAAGGTGACCTGCAGGAGCGGCTCAGGTCTGCAAGAGTTGCACACCAGCCTTGGCAAGCAGAGGTAGATTCCAAGCCCCACAGACATCCACACATGTCAGGGACCCAGCCAACAACTTTCACTGTTGCTTTCAGGAGGTCAGAAACAAGCAGCAAGAATGGGCCACTAAAGCTGCATACAGACACCTGGCACTTGGCTTATTACAGCACCCTGGCACAGAGGCCCTGGCTCCCGCCGCAGGCAGCTGTGTGTTGGCTCTGGTATCTAGGAGGAGGGTGAATGTTCAGTCAGCATGCATATCTGCAGGCAAAAAGAGTCCTTCCTGGGAAACAGTCCTCCCAAACACAAATACCTACCAGCATCTTCTGCAGCTGGTCAACTGAGTGGTTGCTCACACTCTGCCCATTGATTTCTATGATTTCATCACCCACGTGAAGGGAGCCTGCCAGCAATGGGAGAAACATGAAAATGCAGGACAGGACAACAGCTGCTCACCAAACCCAAACCACACAGCTCCAACAGTCTCCCAAGCCCTTCAGCAAGCTGTGGCCAGGACACCATGTTGTTTGGGTAATGCCTGTGGAGCAACACATCACCTAAGCACAAGGGGGATGAATTCTTCCCCCTCCATCCAATACAAACACTTCATCCAGTCTGAAGGTCGTCAGGTTTCTTTCCACTGTGTGTCCTTCAGTACTTTAGACTAGGCAAAGCACCTCGTCTGAAGCCAAATAACAACCTCCTTACAGAGCCCTTTACAGAAGCATTCTTGATTTTGTGTGTTTTCACACAAAGTGAATATACCCAGTCAGGTTACAGCCTGCTATAAATCAAGCTCCAGTAATTACAGGAATGTCTCCTGGGTTGGCATGGGTAAGCTTGGACTTTCACTTGGATCCAGGACTGGAAAAGGGGCACTTTCTTCTAAGTACAGAACATCTCATGTTCATGCCCCCTTGGCAAGACCCAAAACCAGAAAATAGCACCTATTTATTTATTTTGGCATCCAAACCCTTCATTTCTCCCTAAACCTCCAGTGTATTAGAATGACAGCCATGCAGAGACCATCAAGACCCGAGTTCCTTACATATTCCTAGTGGAGAAATGGACACAGTTGCCTACATCACAAAGGAAAACCAGCAGTGCCGGGGGGCTGCCTTATCTCTTCATGGAAAGAAATCAGCTGCAGGCATGCACTCCATACACTACCTCTATGAAGGTCTAATTACCTTGTCTGTGAATCATGCCCCCGTGGAAGATCCTGGCCACCATGCAGCTCTGCTTGTCATTGAGCTTCAGTGTGATTCCCTAGAAGACAGGAAAATCCATGACTGCTCGCTGGAGGGGAGACCTCCCATGTTCTCAGCAAAGAGGCCCATGTCCAAAATAGCTGGGGGAAAGCCCCCTGCTTGGCCAGCCCAGCCTGCTGCAGCAACTCTTGCCACAAGCAGCACTACCCTTTGATGGGGCTCACCCCAGGTCCCCAGGAAGGAGGCAGGATCCAGCACCTTCTTCCCATGGCTGAGGTCTCCAGCAATCTCCTGCTTCTCCCAAGGTCAGCCTCTTGGCACATCTCTATCTGCCCCTTTGCCTCCCCTGGGTGCTACTAGGCTTTGGGATCTTGCCAGCTCTCACCATAGGTTCCTCTGTGACCTTCTCAAACTGGACAAGGCGTATCTTCCGCACCTCGCGGCTGTTGCTGTGAGAGGGGCTGCCCAGGGTCGCTGAACCATTGGTATAAATGTCCTCAGTAATGGCATTTGGGGACTGAGTGATGGCCTGTTGGAGCAAAACAAAGACCAGGGTTTAGGGGCTCCACCTGAACAGGGCCTGGGAATGACAGCTTCCCACTGTGGGGCTGAGCTATTTCACCATGTTAGGGTGCCTGCGGTGCAAGCAGGGCACAGAGGGACAAGAGACCCATGGGCTGGAGGAGAAGACAGTAAGAGCAAGGAAAGAAAAAGAGCAAAAGAGCTTCAGGATGTGGATGTAGGCTTGATCTGCAGTTTTCCAGCCTGGGAAACACAGGAGGTAAGAAAACTGCAAAAACTACAGGTAGCAAAAGCCAAAGTTGTCCACAGCTGATCATCTTTGCAACAGCAAGTCCCAAACACTACTTGTGTGTCGTAGCAGCACTTGGCTCACAGCTGGTTTGCTGCAGAGCATAAAGCTCAGGACAGCTTCACTGAAAGAATGAGGCAGTTAGGGACTCAACCCTGAGAACTGGGGCCAGGCTCTGCTACTGCTCAGTTTGCAAGTTCAACCTTTCCTCATCTACATCAATAGGCAACTAACACGGTGCAGTCATGTCCACATCCAGGCACTGAAGGCAATGTGCTCCCAAGCCAAGCAGAAACTCCCCATTCACCTCCCCAGCTCCCAGCTTCAGGCCAGTTTGTGCTGGCCAGCACAAGGGACGCCAAGCAGGGACTTCCAGCCATGGGGAAATCTCTGTTCTTTGTCTCCAGCAGTTGCTTGCACTGGGGTGAGTTGCACAAGGTCCCAGGCAGAGACCTCCAAACCTGCCCTACCATGCAGTGAGCTGTCACCTCCCAGTCTGAGAAAGCCTGGCATAGCCCTGTTAAGTCCCTTGGGCATGCTGGGCAATGTCTCCACACAGCTCACAGATGTGCCAGTTTGGTCCTAAACACAGTGGACTTCCCTTAAGCCTCTCCCAGTTCAATGTAGCCCAGCAAAACCTAGGCATGCTCAAATCTCCATGCCAACCCATGAGGAAAAGCAAAACCTCCTGGCTGCCCCACTCTATACCAGGCTTTGATGCTCAGTTTGCACACAGCCTGGAGTGAAGAAAAGACTGCAGCCCCATGCCACCAAGAGGCAAGATCCAGCCAGGCTGTTGAGAGTTTTGTGTGGATGCAACTGGGATGGAGAGCATTTGCTAGTGGGGTGCAGCCACAGCACCAAAACACAACAAAATTAGCTTTGGTAGGGATGTGCTGGAGTGCTGCCTGGCTAAGACTGCTGCACAATACCTGAAAGCAAGGATGGAGCCAAAGGCAGGGGCAGCAGAACCAGGACTAGCTGGATCAGTGAGAGAGGTGCTGGCAGAGAGGGACGGACCAGCAGCCCAGATGAAAGGGCACTGTCAGGGCCAGGCTGGGGCAGGAAGGGTGCAGGGAGCTGTGTGCCCATGCTGCAATGACAGGGAAGAGGTGTGATTTATTTTTAAGCCAACTATTTCTAAAAGAGCCAACCAACCGCCTCCTCAAGAGGAAAAAGACAACTGTGTGGGTTCCAGCTGCCAACAGCTTAAACATAGAGGAAGAAGCTGAATCCCAGCCCAGAGCAGCAACTGGGCCAATGACTTGCAGGGTGGAAGGAAGAGTGACTTGCAGCACCCCAGCCTGGCTTGCCAGCCCCAGCAAGGCATGCTGCTCCTGTGCCATTCTCATGGCAAAGAGACAGATCTGGCAGTGGAGGTGCCTAGAGCAGGCCCTCAGCTTTCTGCTGGCTCTGCTGAGTCAGTGGGTGAGAGGAGGAAGAGGAGGACAAGAAACCTCTCCAGCCCTGCCTGAGGCCAAAGTGCCTGTGAGGTGGTTTGAGTCAGCACAGATCAGGCTTATCTTGGTCGTTCCTTGGGAAAACATTACAGCTTGCAATCTCTAGCTCCAAACCTCTAAGCTCAGCAGGATCCAATGACCCAGGACACAGTACAGGCTACTCCAGGGGCTGGGAGTTCCTGTCCCCATTGACCCTGCCAGCTGAGCCTCCTGGCCTTGACCTTTGCTTTTTGCTGAGAGCTGGAGAAAACACCCAGCCTAAACACTGATGCAGCACCAGTGTCACCCTGGCGACTCACAGAGAGCAAGTTTTGTCACCAGAAACTCACTGCTGTGCCTGGGGATGGCCACCAGTCACTTGATGCCAGCAGGGTCCTCTGGAATAAAACAGTAACTGGACAGCTTGTTTGTAGGAGGATGAAGCAGCACTGTAATGCAAAGTGCATATTCAGTGCTTTGGTTCCTGGGCTCTCCCTGCTGCTCAAACCAAGAGACTTCAATATCAGGTGGCCTTGGAAGAGCAGAGCTTCCTGGCAAGCACGTGGAGAAAGGTCAGATGCTGCCAGCTTTGCCAAGTGGGCCTCCAAAGTACAGCAGCTTGGATGCAGGAGGGAATCCTGGAGCCAGGATCCCCTGGGATTGTCCTCCTGGCTGGCAGGCAGACATGCTCTGCTGCCCACAGTGAGCAACAAAATCCCAGCTACCTCCAGGAATCATCACCCCTTACATTATAATCACCATGGGTGTGTGTAGGAAGGCTAGGGCACTTTGTTGCAGAGATGTCCTGGTCCAGCAACCTCTCTTCCCACCCTCCAGTGCTCCAACCTCACCTCCCCACCATCCAACAGATGACTTCATCACTGTCTCAGTACAGCTTAAAAAACAAAGTGTAAAAAGAGCAAACTAGGAAAAAAAAAAAGAGTTGAGCTTGGAAGTTGCTTTTGGGCTGCTCCAGCAGCCTGGAGAGCAACAGATCTGTGGGCATTTAGAAGTAATGCCTTCTGTCAGGGGCTACTGCCTTCTCAAGTCTGCCAGTACAACTGCAGGAGTAATCTCACCCAAGACCACTTTCCAGTAATATGATCCAGGTTTTCTTGTTTGGTTGGTTTGTTTTATTTTGTTTCAAAAAAAGCATTTAAACCAAACAGGATTACCTTGCTGACACTGGGAAAATGCCTGACAACACCAGCAGGTCATGGTGGGAAAAGCAACAGAGAAATAGGAGGGATACAAGCGGCTGTGGAGGCCAGAAGATGCTGCCGGCTCTGTGTGCCCTTGCACTGATTCCAGATCATATGCTGCAATGGAGAAGGGTCAGATTTTCAAGGGAACACAGTCAGTTTTGCTGAGGCACTGTCTTCCACCAGGAAAGGCTGATGCAGCCTTTCAGATGTGTTTATGAAACCGGTCACCTCCAAGGGAGAGTTACTAAAACTATAACACTGACAGAAGAAATCTTGACTTGCTGCCCAGCCTCTCCATCCCCACCTTCCAGAACAAGCCCTGCAAAACAGTTTTTCCACTGCAGACGTTACAGACTAGAACATGGCAAAATACATTTGAGATTAAAAAGTTGGAACCAGCCCTCCCCACTTCATTTTGGTCAAGCTCAGAAGTTTTGCTTGGCTTTCAACCACTTTTCATTTCAGCATTTGGTCCCTGAGGACTGTGGCCTCGGTTTGCTCTGGAGCAGGCATCTGTTGGCTGCTGGGAACCACTGCCCCCAGAGAAGCCAAGCGCAGTGTACCCTCTACACCTTCAGGCTCAGCTCTCTCCAGAAGTACCCTCCTTTTCTCCACTGGACTCCCAAAGGCTTCACTGCCCATTTTACAGTGGGGGAACTGAATCATAGCTGATAAGGGGACATACCCAAGGTCACCCTGCCAACTACGTGCACAGCTGGGAATAAAGCCCACATCTCTCTGGTAAATCTGTATTTGTCAGTTGGGAGATAAGAAAAAGATATGCAGGCATGTGCAGGACTCAAGAGAAATGGACAAGTGGCTCCCTCCATTTCAGCTTGTTTTCTACCAATGACACAGCTTACACTTGCTGAGAGTTTGTGTGCCCTGCCATCACAGAAGGAATGCAGGATAGCACTTCCCAGTGAGCAGCTCTGCCAGAGGAAACGGGGAAGAGAAACCTCCTGGCTGCCCTCTTTGACTCCAGCCAAGAAGTAGCCAGCTGGACCCAGCACCCCTTCCAAGAGCTGTTGCTGGGCAATGTCCCTACTATACCACAGAGGGGCCAACAGCCATGGTGAGCCAGCACTATCTCTGCATGCACATGACACTGGGATGAGTGCATGAGCAACTCACAAGCTCAAGACACATAACCCCGGTTGGATGCCAGCCCTACAGAGCTCCTCTTAAAAGGGCCCAGACAGGTCCTAGTTGCTATCTTTCTCTTTTATCCCTATTGGAATAAGTATGTCATAACACCAGGGAGCTGTAGGCCAACTCCTACATCTTCTATGCACTGCTACCATTGGTGATTTATCCTTGCTCTGCCTATGGCCAGGCAGGCCCTCTGTCTGGATCCTGCAAGGTAAAGGGATGGGAGCTCCTCTCATCAGCTGCCCGATCCAAGCACTTTGCTTTAAACCTTTTTTCTTTTTTTTTTAAAGCACTCTGATGGGGTTGAGCCATATAAAGGTCACAAATCACTGGTATGGGACAGATCTGACAAGCCTCTTTTGGATGCTGTAGTGTCCAACAGGACTTCAGGGAAATGTCCTCCCTATTCTCAGAGGCTCCCCACAGCCACAAGGAAACCTTAGCCCAGGCACGTTATGTCATGGATCTGCCAGGGACTCCTGTTCAAAGTAAAAAATCTCTGCTGGGAGAAAAGCACCAGCTGCTTAGTGCTGGGAACTCTTGACCTCCTGGTTGCACCCAAGCTACCCCAAGTGACACTGGGGAAGGAGCCCTCCCAGCAGAACTGAGACCACTGGTGCAGCCTGCTCTCCTTCCGTTGGGGGTGGGGTGTGTATGCCCCCTGGCCCACTCCTGGCCCCGAGGTAGGCGTGAGAAGGGCTGGTTGCATACTCCTTCCCTGGGGCTGAGATCCACCACCACCCTTCCAGCCCATGCTGTAGACCCGGAGGTTGCTCAGCAGCTGAATCAGCTCATGTGACAGGCGGTTCCAGTTCAGACCAGCTACAACTTTGCAGCAAAACAAGTACAAGCTCCTCTCTGGCAGGATGCTGAAGCCTTCCTCCCCTGCACCCAGCTCTTTCTTCCCTGCCCCACCATGCTGTGTCAGCATGCTGGGGGGCCCCATGCCACCCCAAGGCCCCCAGTTGAGAAGCCCTGCTCCTGGGGAGTTGGGGACCAGCAGTGCCACATACCGGACATGCACCGGGATGCCCACCTCCTGCCCGCGTCGGGTCTCTTCCTTAAGAGACACTGCTCCCTCCTGCGGGTGCAGGAGGGACGGGATGACGGAGTGACCCCAGGGACTCGGCACAGCGCCTGGGCTGGGCGCAAGGTGCCAGTCTGAGGGCCCGCGGGGAAGGGGGGCACCCCGGGGGTCCCTGCTCGGCCTCGGAACGGAATGGGACCGGGAGGGCAGAGGCGCGCTCCCCCCGGGGGTGCCGGGTCTGCCGCGGGGGCGGATCGGGGCTGGGGGGCGGCTCTGCCCTCCAGCCGCCGCTCACCTCGGGTTTGGCCCGGTTCTGCAGGAGGTGCTCCAGGTAGAGGTCGGAGAGTGCTGTCCGCATGCTGCCAGTGCTGGCGCTGCGCCCCGACTTGAGGGTCATCTCGCCGCCGCCAGCAGCTGCAGCCTGTTCCGCTGGCTCCAGCAGAACAGAAGAGCCCGGCCCCGGCCCCGGTCTCGGTCCCGACCCCTGCTCCGGCTCCGGCAGCGCCGTGGGCTACCCGCACGCTCCGCCCCCGTGGCAGCGGGAGAGGCCTGCTGGCGGGCGGAGCCGAGCAGCCGGGGGAGGGCCGCGGTCGACCTCGCGGGCAGCGCCACCACACGGGCGCTACGTCCGCGCTGGACTTCGCCGCCGGACCCGGGTCGGTGCGGAGCAGCCGGCGCTCGGCAGTGCCCGCGAAGGAGGAAGAGAGGCGGCCCCAGAAGTGGAAGGGATGGAGCATGGCGTTCACGCACAGGCGGCACATCAGCACCGCCGGCTGCCGCTCAGAGCCTCACGTCGCTGCCCTCCTGCGGTCTTTTCCCCCGTGAAACCGTGTCCCCATCATATCTCTGTTTGGAACAGCCCCTGGCCCGTCCCAGACCCTGGACATGTCCAAGCGCTAGCAGAGCTCTCAGCCTGTGCATGCCAGGGAAGGTGCTGACAAATGTGGATGCCCATGAGACCCTGCTGGAGGAGGCTGGCTGCACTCCTCACACCAGCTCATATGGTGTGCCAAAATCAAAGGAGAAGTTTGGATCTGAGAAAGGCTTTTTCCCCTCAGAGACAGGCCAGAGGCCCAACAAAGACAAGGGGAGCAAAGTAGCATTGATGCCTACCTGGCTCTCATAAGCTGACGGTTATCTCCAGGCCCTGGTGGTGTTTGGAGCGGGGTGTGCTGTGCTCCAGGGTGCCTCCAAGTTGAGGAGACCCAGGGATTTCTCTGTACTGTGGCAGGGATGAACCTGTTCTCCCATGTGCTGTGCTGGGCCTTCTACCTCCTTGTGCCTCTGTGACTTGCATGGCTGTGCTGAGATGGCAGATCTCTCCATTTGTGAGCTGTGCATGGTGGGAAGAGTTGTCAAACTTTTTGTGCTCTCTTGCTCTGAGTCTTAGTGATGCCAGAGCCCAGGTGAAGTCTGAGCTTTGTTTGGGGATGAGAAGTTAATTCTGGTGGAATCTTCTTTAAAATAATCACTGAAAGGATTTTCACATCATCCCTGGGATTCTGGAGGTTTTGAGGTTTTCTTGTGCTGGGCTCCCATGCTGCTGCTACACAAGTTCTCCAGGTTGCCTCAGTCTAAAATTATCCTAAGAAATACCAAGAAGGATATAAATCACTAGAGAAACGAAATGGCAAAGCAGGGGAGTAAGAGGAGGAGAAAAGGAAAAGAAAGAAAATCCATCTTGTTCTGACAGTAAGTTTCTCCTGCCTTCTGGGAATAAAACTGCTCCTGATTGGGCTATCAGAAAGCCCAGAGTGCTATGAGATGTGGGGAAGAGGAGATGTGGGAGCTGCAGGCATTGATACGACTGATTCAGGCAGCTGCTCTAACACTGCCAGGAGGAAAGAGCCCCAGCAGCACAGCCTGGACAGGGAGTGAGGAGAGAGCTCTGCTGCAGCAGAGCCTTGCCCCTCACAAGGTGGGTAAGATGCTGGGGGCCTGCCCCCAACACATCTCACAGGACAATTCAGACCATGGAAAATGTATCATCTTTGTATGCAAACGGAGGCAGAAAGCTTACTTCTTGAGCAGGTGCCCTTATCTGGAGGCTTGGGGAAAGTTCTAATGCCAGCTTTGTGCTCTGGGGCCCTGTCTACTTTTTAAAAACCTACTTTTAGCTATGGCCATATATACTGGGGACTAGCTTTTGGTCAGCATCCTCCCTTGTAAATCTTCTTCTGTTCCATCTTGCACAGTGGCCAGAGGTGCACTTCCTTACTGTCCTGTCTTACTCATGATAGCGGAGATTTTGGAGCTATGACCAAGACAGCATGATCCAGATAAGCAAACCTGCCCTGGAGAGAGGGACCATCAGATGGTGGGTGACATGTACATGTACAAGAAGCAGCAGAGGAGCAGCAGAGTAACAGGGTGGATGTACAGGAGTGCCTGTGGGAAGTTCTTGTAGAGGTGAGACTGCTCAGGTAGTCTGCCAGCCAGTGCCAGCACATGCCTGTGGAGGAGATAGTGACTGCGGGGAAGTAATGGGAGAGGGGTGTGAGCCAGGGCCTGTGCTCCCAGGAGATCTTTGCGGGACAGGCAGTGGTCAATGCTGCTCATCTTAGGGGGTTTGCTGGTGGCAGACCCAGGGGTGGTGAATCCTGACTCAGATTTCACATGCCTAATGCAGCCAAAACAAGTCCTTCTCATTCCAGAAGCTGTTTGAGTCTTGCAGCAAAACTTTCTACTGGGGAGAGCACTGAGACACTAGAAACTCTCCTTTTTCTTGGATCTGAATGTATTTTGAGGCAGGGTCAGGCCTTCTTCCTTGTGCTGATGTGCAGCATCCAGCCCCTCTCACTCCACTCACACATATATGCCACTTCCCTCACTCTGGGGCCATCATAAGGAACTTCAGTCCCCAGGACAAATCCAGTGCCCTCTGGCAAACTGATTTTACTTGTGTGCATAGCAAGTGCAGGCATGAGCCTGGTGGGCACACAGAGGACAAGAGGGTCATTTGAGGCAGCACAAAGAGCATTCCCTGGTTGGGAGCTGCTCGGTGCCTTGTCTGCTGCTGATCTTCTCTTACAATGGGACAGACTTTGCTTCCCTAGTCCCTGCCTTGAGGTCTATCAATGCAGGAGATGTGGGAAGAGAGGTTGCCAGTGAAGGCTAAAGCAAAAAAGTTACTGAGTACCTCAGCCTTCTCATCCATCGTTACCAGTTTACCAGTTGTGTTCATTGGGGCGAGTTGCTTTCTTTGACCTTCCTTTTCTGGCTGACACACCTGTAGAAACCCTTCTTATTATTCTCTGCATCACTTGTGAAGTTCAGCTCCAGTTGTGCCTTGGCCTTCCTGACTCCATCCCTACACAACCAGGCAGTGGCCCTATACTTTTCCCAGAATACCTGTCCCTGCTTCCACTGCTTGGACATTTCCTTCTTGCTTTTTAGTTTGACCAGAAGGTCTCAACTCATCCATGCTTGTTGCTTTCTTTTCTGATTTCTTACACCTGAGGATCAAGAGCTCTTGTGCTCTTTGGAAAGCATCCTTTAGGAACCTTTAGGTCTGCCAGCTCTGTTCTGCTCTGTTGTCCCTGAGGGCAGTTTCCCAGCAGGTCTTATTCACTCTTGATTCCACCTCAGACGTGAGTAAGACAGCCAGATCGGCTTGTGTATAACATCTAGAGCAACCAAGAAAAAGTGACGGGTGATAGTAGTAGGTGACTCTTTTCTGAGAGGTACAGAGGCACCCATTTGCCAACCTGATCCACTATCTGGAGAGGTCTGCTGCTTACTGGGGGCTCGTGTTGAGGATGTTACTGAGAGGCTACTGAACCCTGTACATTCCACTGACTACTATCCACTGCTGCTGTTTCACGTGGGCACCAGTGATACAACCAGGAACAATGTGAAGAGTATCAAGATGGACTATGGAGCCCTGGGAGTGGCGATGAAGGACTTAGGGGCACAGGTAGTCTTTTCATCAGTCCTCTCAGTCAGAGAAAAGGGACTCAAAAGGGCCAACCGATTTGGGAAAAACAATAAAGGGTTACAGGAGTGGTGTCACAGCCAGGGCTTTGGCTACTTGGAACAGGTACTCAGTCTGAGAAACTTGGTCTGGGGGCTGATGGGGCTTGATTTCTTCCAATGTCACTGCCTGCAATTGGAAGGAGAGAGGAAAAAATAACCTGTGATCCAGATTCCCTTACCCAAGGCCCTGAAGTGTCTTTTAATCTCTCTTGGACTGTGTGTTATGGCTTCATTGGAGCAGCGGAGAAAGCGCAGAGAGATAATGGAAAATTACTGTTTAATTCTTCAGCATTACACTGGAAAATTACTGTCTAATTCTTCAGTATTACGTCTGACTGTATAGTGTCTGGTATATGAGGGACAGGAAGAGGCTGATAATGAGCCAGCCTCTCCTCCCCAGCAGCAGGTGTAGCCAGGGCCCTGGAGGGCTGACTCCAGTGCTGGTGAGAGGTCAGTGTCTAGTTGGATGCATGCTGCCCATGCCTGGCTCCTCAGCTGTCAGTACTCCTGCTGAGTGTCACAGCCGAGGAACTCTATCCGCAGGGCAATGTGGTTATGCCACTGACGAGGATGTATTCTCACATAGCGGGCAAAGAGGGGGAGCTCCAGGGTGTTCATCACTATGCTGGTATGGTCTTGATTTGCCTTGAAAATCTGGAGAGGAGAGAAAAATCAGGGATGCACTCTCCCCCGCTGATAATAGTGAGCCCATGACTTGAGGACACCCCCAACCCAGACAAGCAACACTTGGAAACATAGAAAAAGCCCAGCCCAGCTGTCTCACTGCTCTTGAAAAGAAATCCTGTGAGCAAGCTTGCTGCCAAAGGCTGTGCTTGCTGCCCCAGCAGTGGCCATGGGCTGTCACTGGCCATGAAGCAGTTCTGCCTACCTTCTCTTTGCTGTACTGCAGGACCGGGCTCCAATGCACACCATTCTGGCTGCTGGAGACTGCGAACTCCTTCACAAACATATGGGTGAAGACAGCTTTGGCACCTTGGGTTATGATTGCAGTCACCNTTCTCATCCATCGTTACCAGTTTACCAGTTGTGTTCATTGGGGCGAGTTGCTTTCTTTGACCTTCCTTTTCTGGCTGACACACCTGTAGAAACCCTTCTTATTATTCTCTGCATCACTTGTGAAGTTCAGCTCCAGTTGTGCCTTGGCCTTCCTGACTCCATCCCTACACAACCAGGCAGTGGCCCTATACTTTTCCCAGAATACCTGTCCCTGCTTCCACTGCTTGGACATTTCCTTCTTGCTTTTTAGTTTGACCAGAAGGTCTCAACTCATCCATGCTTGTTGCTTTCTTTTCTGATTTCTTACACCTGAGGATCAAGAGCTCTTGTGCTCTTTGGAAAGCATCCTTTAGGAACCTTTAGGTCTGCCAGCTCTGTTCTGCTCTGTTGTCCCTGAGGGCAGTTTCCCAGCAGGTCTTATTCACTCTTGATTCCACCTCAGACGTGAGTAAGACAGCCAGATCGGCTTGTGTATAACATCTAGAGCAACCAAGAAAAAGTGACGGGTGATAGTAGTAGGTGACTCTTTTCTGAGAGGTACAGAGGCACCCATTTGCCAACCTGATCCACTATCTGGAGAGGTCTGCTGCTTACTGGGGGCTCGTGTTGAGGATGTTACTGAGAGGCTACTGAACCCTGTACATTCCACTGACTACTATCCACTGCTGCTGTTTCACGTGGGCACCAGTGATACAACCAGGAACAATGTGAAGAGTATCAAGATGGACTATGGAGCCCTGGGAGTGGCGATGAAGGACTTAGGGGCACAGGTAGTCTTTTCATCAGTCCTCTCAGTCAGAGAAAAGGGACTCAAAAGGGCCAACCGATTTGGGAAAAACAATAAAGGGTTACAGGAGTGGTGTCACAGCCAGGGCTTTGGCTACTTGGAACAGGTACTCAGTCTGAGAAACTTGGTCTGGGGGCTGATGGGGCTTGATTTCTTCCAATGTCACTGCCTGCAATTGGAAGGAGAGAGGAAAAAATAACCTGTGATCCAGATTCCCTTACCCAAGGCCCTGAAGTGTCTTTTAATCTCTCTTGGACTGTGTGTTATGGCTTCATTGGAGCAGCGGAGAAAGCGCAGAGAGATAATGGAAAATTACTGTTTAATTCTTCAGCATTACACTGGAAAATTACTGTCTAATTCTTCAGTATTACGTCTGACTGTATAGTGTCTGGTATATGAGGGACAGGAAGAGGCTGATAATGAGCCAGCCTCTCCTCCCCAGCAGCAGGTGTAGCCAGGGCCCTGGAGGGCTGACTCCAGTGCTGGTGAGAGGTCAGTGTCTAGTTGGATGCATGCTGCCCATGCCTGGCTCCTCAGCTGTCAGTACTCCTGCTGAGTGTCACAGCCGAGGAACTCTATCCGCAGGGCAATGTGGTTATGCCACTGACGAGGATGTATTCTCACATAGCGGGCAAAGAGGGGGAGCTCCAGGGTGTTCATCACTATGCTGGTATGGTCTTGATTTGCCTTGAAAATCTGGAGAGGAGAGAAAAATCAGGGATGCACTCTCCCCCGCTGATAATAGTGAGCCCATGACTTGAGGACACCCCCAACCCAGACAAGCAACACTTGGAAACATAGAAAAAGCCCAGCCCAGCTGTCTCACTGCTCTTGAAAAGAAATCCTGTGAGCAAGCTTGCTGCCAAAGGCTGTGCTTGCTGCCCCAGCAGTGGCCATGGGCTGTCACTGGCCATGAAGCAGTTCTGCCTACCTTCTCTTTGCTGTACTGCAGGACCGGGCTCCAATGCACACCATTCTGGCTGCTGGAGACTGCGAACTCCTTCACAAACATATGGGTGAAGACAGCTTTGGCACCTTGGGTTATGATTGCAGTCACCTTCTTGGTTACTTCAAAGTCCACCTGCAACCACTCGCTGGGGCTGTTGCGCTGGGGAAGGACAGACTGCCTTCAACCCTTCAGCACCAATGAGAAAAACATGTTCATTGCAGCTGAAGCCAGTGCATAGTGCACACAGCTGTGCACACTCCGCATACAGCCCTGGCTAGGAGAGGTTGCAAGAACCCAGCCTGACTGCTGTGATCCCACCTGCCTGCCCATGCCCCAGCTGCGTGCTTGGGGATCTCCTTGCATGGGCTACCTTTGGCCTCCATGCACTGCTCCTTCCCTGCATGTTCAGGCGGGCCTTGGAGGGTGACCAGCTGGAGAAGACATTGGTGATGTAGGAGGATGCAGAGATGCGCTGGTCGGGGATCCCTCTGTTCTCCATTCCTAGGGGCATGGAGCAGCCTGAAAGAGAGAAGCAATGCTTGTCAGAAGGGGGAACACATCCATTATGGAGATGCCTTCTGGCTGCTCACTGCTCCAGCTGCCCTCCATGCACTTTCCCTGGTTACAGGTTCTCTTGTGCTTTGCTGCAGCATCATGGTTCCTGCACTGCTGAGGATCCCTGCGTGCAGCATGGCTCTGGCTGGGGAGTGCCAAACTACACTTGCCACTAGTTCCACCTTCTTTTCTCCCTGAAGATTTTATCTTGGAGGAATATAAGGAAATTGTGCATCTGCCTGGGCATGGGAAGGACAAGAATACCTGGCAGGAAGACACCTTGCACAGTGTGACCAGGTGTGCATGTACACAGCTGCCTCAGAGCCCATTGGCAGTCTTGTGGCATGAGGCATAGTCACTGCTGCTTGTAGCTGCTGGAAAGTCTGCTTGTAGCTCTGCTGGGATGCAAAGCTAAAGAAAGAATCCCGGAGCACTGCTGCTCCAGGTCACACTGGAGGCCAGAATGGTCTTGCCTTGGAGTGACAAAACCAGAGGAAAAAACAAGAGCACCTCTTTCTGCTTGTTCCTTGCACCCTCAAACTGAGTCAGAAGCTCCCCAGCTATCTGCTTAGCTGCTAGTGGAGGTTTCTGGTGGTTCAGAAAGATGGTGAGATCTGACCCTGTGCTCTCACTCTGGTGTTGCTATCTCTAAGACCATAATGAGATTTTCCAGTTTCGTTCCCCCAATATCTCAATGCCATCTCCAGCCTCCTCCTTTCCCCTCCACAACTGCCTGGGGAGTACTGAAACATCTGGACCTGGTACTCAGCACCAGACTGGATGAGGCCCCAGCTTTGGTGCTTGGTATCTGAAGGTAGGACATACTGTTCAGGTCACAGCCAATGAGCTCCATGCGCAGTGTTGTCCGGATGCTGTAGTGAGTGGGGTTAATACGGATGTACCGGGCTATGATCGGAGGGTTGAAGTAATTTTCTTTCACTCCAGTTGCATCCACGTTTGCAAAGAACAGCTGCAGGGAAAGGGAGAAAAAGGATTGTTGTGTCAGTGGAAAGAGAGCTAGATAGGACAAGAATTAGTGGGGAGAACATCATTTCTGTTTAGCACTTCTGTATCTTATCACCATCCTTACAAGAGAACAGCAGCTCAGGGAACCAATTTGAGATGTGATTCAGACCAAAGAAGTGTGAATGAGCCAAATCAGGGTGAAACACTTAAAAACAAGAGGTGAAGAAACTTAGGGTCCATGCAAATAAATGTGCTTTTATATTTTCAGCAGAGGGGAGAAAAAGAAGGAAAAAAAAGTCAGCCGTGGGACTTCTGAACCTGGAAAAAATTTTAGACAAAGCCAGTGTACATGATGGAGGCTTTTCTGGATACTTTTCATTTCCTGATGGAATGATCAGCTTATACATATTTAGGGGGTGTTTTTTTTCTAATGATTAGAGATCTCCAAATCATCTGCATCTGCACAGTGTTTTTAGAAAGCCAAATTTTCCTTTGAAGTAAATAAATATATACAGGCAAAATCTTATGCGTAGGTCTAAGTAACATACAACATAATGTTAAGCAGTGGATCCCACAGCCACCTGGGATCATGGAAGGAAATAGCTCAGTCAACTTAAAATGAGACAGGTGGACACAGATAGCAAGTCTCTTGCAGATCTGTGATTTGCCATTCAGTCATCCTGGCAGTGAATGCTCACTGTTCCTGCCCTAATCAAATATTTCAGGGGCTCAGGAGATCTCTGCCTTGTGTATAGAGCTCCCTAACCCTCATTACCCCAAGAGACTCCATTCTGGGAAGATACTCTACTCAGGACCCTGTTCACCTTACCATTTGGGTGCTGGTGGCATTCCCCTTGTATTTCCTCCATCTTTGCCCATCAAGGCTGTAGAAGACAACAAACTGGGAGATGTAAAGGCTGGAGAACTTTTGTCGGGCCCCCTGGGTTTTTATGCCATGAATAATCATGAGATGCAAAAGGTCCACCTGAGAATGAAAGTCAGAGATTCATTTCTGACAAAACCCCAAGCCATATTCAGGCAATACACTGTAAACCCTTGCTTCCTTATGGCATAACTGAACACAGGTTGTGAAACTAGTTAAAACAGTCATTCATAAGAGTACAAGTCAGCCAGCAGCTGGGAGAGGGCAGGGATGAGCTGTTTGGAGAGGTGAGGTGTTCTTGGTCTTTGTGGGATTTTGGCACAATCCAGTGCTGCAGCTGGACTACTAAGTGATTCCTCTACTGCACTGAGGTTGAATCTAGGGGTCAGACCAGCAGCAATCATGGCCAAAGCAACTGCCATTAGGATCTCATAGCTCCCACCCAGAGGGGAAATAGTAGGATGCAGCTGGAGGCACACTGGCCATCCACGTGGGTCCTTCTACACAGTGCATCAGCTATAAGCATGTCCTTGCAATGCCCCAGCAGTACCTCTAGTCACGTCTTACCTGGATCCAGGCATTGCTGCGGTCAGTGCTCCAAGCATTGATGGAGCCAGTGTTATCCAGCCTGGCCAGGTAAGGAGCCCACTGCCCTGTGAGGAGAACATACAGATATGAGGCTGGTATTGGCCCCTGCCACAGCCCAGCCCAAGGTTGCAAGAAGTTCATTTGTAGGATGGGCCCGAGGATCACCCCAGGGTAGCCATGTAAAAGGTGTTAGAGCACTGACATGACATGGGAAGGCACCTCCAAGTCCTGAGTGGGACACTGATGTGGGCACAGATGGAGGAAGGTCTCTGCTAGGGATATGGTGTAGCAGAGCCTTGGGCTGACAAACATGAATTGTGTTGACTGAAGCTGCCCCAGCCTCACCTGCCTTCCTTGCAGCAACAACCCCTACTCACCATACTGTCCCGATGCTGTGATCTGATGGTCTGCAATGTGGCCCGAGGCCAGGCCAAGGGCATTTTGGCAGTCTGCAGCCAAACAGAGAGAAGAAGGATGAGAACCAGGAAGAGCTGATTAGATAACAAGGCTTTTGAAGGAAAAGCCTAGGCTGGGTAGCAACCTTCAGGTTCAGGGAGGTTGTCTCAAGCCTCCAGGAACCCCCAGGCTTGATTCTCTCACACCAAGTGATGGATTTTAGATGTCTCCACATCCATCCCTGAATTTTAGAGGTGCTGAAAGTTCTTGATCCTGACCCTGATGCCAGCAGAGAGTTCCCAGCAGCAGCCACAGCAGCCTCTTGCCAAACTCATGTCCCTGAGTCCCCGACCTCTCATTTCCATGTCCTGATCTCCCAGCAATGCTGACAAGTGTCTCTTCTTTATACACGTCTTACTCCTGGGCTTTTTTGTTGCTAGGCAGCATCTTTTAAAAACAAATATCATGTTGCTAAAGGAAAGTCTGCCTGACAACCCTGTCTCTCTGTATCTCTCCTCTGGTCTTCCAAGCACAGGGCTGTTTGTCTCTTACAATAACAATTATTATTAGCAACTTGTCACATCTTGGCATCTCCACTGCAAATGCTTTTGGGGATAATGAGAATTTGAAATCTTAAGCAGATTTTTAACTTACAGAAACATTTTCTGGCTGGCATTTAATACTCCTTTAGGAAGAGGAGAGAGACAGTCACAGTGTGATAAAATACTACTCTCACAAACCACTTTCCCCAGTGCTTAATTATGATGAGGTAGAAACATATTGTTCTAGGATGAATGGAGTCAGAGTTTTCCTGTGGATTTTGCAGTTGCTCTTGGGGTTGTTTCTATCAGAGCAATCTGTAGTCAGGCAGTGTTTCTCTCTGCCTCCTACCATTACTCCGTGCCTCAGTTTACCTCATGAAGTGGTTAGGCAGATGGCTAGAGTACCTTCCCAACAGCATGGGCAGGCAACAGCATGTGTATGCAGTTGCTAGGGTAAATGCATTTTACAGGAGGTCCAGTGACCTTCAATTTTGGAAAACTCTCCAAGGTTAGACGGGGCCTTGAGCAACCTGGTCTAGTGGGAGGTGTCTCTGCCATGGCAGGGGGGTTGGAACGAGATGATCTCTGAGGTCCCTTCCAACCCAGACCATTCTATGATTCTATAAAACAAAGCTCTGGGAGAAAATATTTGCAAGCAAATGAAGCTGGAATCCCAGCCTTCACCCCAACCATGTCCCTGACTCTGTGCTCTCTGCTGAAATATGTAGGGTGACAAGGGCCAAAGCTGTGACTTGCAGAGTGAAAACCCAGAAGACTCCACTTGTGTCACCCCAGGGGAAACCTTGAGAGACCTGGAGGAGGGAATCTCAAAAACATGCTGGCTCTGGCCATGGCAACAAGCAGGTCAAGATGCAAAGAGGATCACTTACTTAGGTTGTACACGAGGAAAAGAGCACTCATGCCAGCTTGCTGGTGCTCTCCCACTTTGCACTCTACCCTCCAAATCCCAGCATGTGAAGGCCACATCTCCACTGTCCTGAAGACACCTGGCCAGGAATTGAGAGCAGAGCAGAAGGGAGTTATTGTCTGTAACGGGATACCACATGGCCAAGCCCTGTGGAAACACAGCCAGATTCTTCCAGATCCATTGCCCCTCCCGGCTATACCCCTGCAGACTTAGCATTTCTTAATGGGCATGGACATGAAGCCCTGACAGCTGGGGTGTGCACAGTGCTTGCATTGCATCTCACCGGGATAAAGGTTGTAGACTCCCATGCGATACTCCTGGCTAGTCCTGACACTGAACAGCTGCCCATGAAAGTGGATGGAGTGGATATCCTCAGTGCTGCCCATGTTCAGGAGGTGCCATCGAACCCGTTGCTGCTGAGCCATCACTAGCCCGGGTAGGGTGTCACTCACGTAGCCATTGATGGCTGTGAAAGGCAAAAATCAGGAGAAGCTCAAGGCTCCAGGATTTTTCCATCCCAACACAGATTGTGGGATGTAAAGGGCACAGGCAAGGGCCCTCACCGTGGAAGGAATGGTTTCTCCTAAAGTCAGGATTGTCCTGCTGGATGCGGCAGGGAGGCTGGCAGTTCCTCTTCATGTTCTCCAGGAAGTACCAGCTTTTGGTCTCATCAAAGATGGTAAAGAGCAGGGAGAACTCCTGCACAGCTAGCTGCCGCCTGAAAATGAAGCTCAGCACCCCATTGCGGCAGATGATCAGTGGCCCAATGAGGCCTGTGTGCAGGTCCTTCTCCTGCCAGACAGCCAAGAAAGGAATGGTTTGCCTTGGAGGAGGCAGCACTGACACCTGCAAGCAGCACAGCAGCAAGGAAAGCGGTGGCCTTGTCTGCATCTTTGGCCTCTCGTACATAGGGAATGGCATGCCCAGGGTGGGAAGGACATCCTGAGTTCACTGGGGGATCCTCACTCTGCTCCTAGTTAGGAAAGGCTGTGCAGCAAGTGTTTGCACGTGCCTTCAAGAGAAGTTGCACCTGTCTGTCCAGCTAACAGTCCCACTAACAGTGGAACCCATAGGCCAAATTCAGCCAGATTTGGCAGAAGAGTAAGGAACTGCAGAATGCTAGTTCCCTACAAGTCTCATGAGCTGGTACAACTGAGGAAAGAGGGAAAAACTCAATTAAGAGAAGGGAAGAGAAAGCACCAGCATGCATTCATCACTGTATTAGACACCCGAGAATCCACACTGCCACATGCTGCTCTCAGCACAGCATCATAGGAAAAGCCTTGACCTCACAGGCAGGACCTGGGTGTGCTGCCCGTCTCTCCTTCCTGGGATGCCCCATGGCAGACTCCCACCTACCAGGTCCACATTGGAGAAGTAAGCCCACGCCTTGCAGTCGAACTCCTGTGTGGTGGGTGCCATCTGAGGCAGGACTTTCCAGGAGTACTTCCGGAGCTCACCAGGCTGCACCACCTCTCCACCCTGTGTTGTGCCCTGCATCTCTTCATAGGCTTGCAGTGTGGAGTGGAAAGAGAAGGGACGTGAGGCCAGGTTCTTGAATGTAACCTGCACCGGAAGGAAGGCAAAGCAAAGGGACTATGGAAGGGGGCTAAGTGCAGCATTGAAATGCCCTGGATCCTGGGATTGGATCCAGCCACCTGATGGGAAGGAGAGACACGTGTTCTCAATGCCCAGACCTTCAGTTGGGCCCCATGCAGTGGCTAACTCCTGCTGAACTCCAAGCTGTGGCTATGCAGTGTGATCCCCAGTGGAAAGAGCATCCTGGTCATGTCAGCAGGATGAGTATCTCTCCCCACTCAATGGGAGCAAGATCAGCTACACTCCCGTCTCTGGAGCCCAAAGGTGCTGAATCCATCCTGGTGAAGATTTCAGTGAAAACTGGACAACTTCTCCAGGCATACAAATCCTGAATGTGGTGAAGAGCCTCTCACCTCTTCCTCAGGTGGGCACTGAAGGACCTTTGGAAGTGAGGGAAGCCCAAGTCTGCCCTCACATAGAGCACCCAAGGAAACTTTATTAGCTCATTAGCCTTTTTATAATCCCTTCACTCAAAAGGCTGCCCATGGAGCCTGGGAGCTGCTTGGGCTGTGGTATTGCAGGGTTGGGTCCAGAGGATTGCATCTGAATGCTCTGAGGTTCTCCATGGCTCTGAGAATTCTCCTGGCCCATTCTTCCAGCCACTGAAGTCCCTCTGAATAGTGGCGCTGCCTCCCAACCTGGTGCCATTCACATACCATGCAGGGTGCCAATGGGGCAGCTTCTGCCCCTGAGCCCTAAAGGTGGGCATTGCAGAGCCTGCAGACCCACCTCAGCATTCCCTCTGGCTGAACACAGCCAGCAATGGGGGGATTACAGGTTTTAAAGGAAATGGGAACTTTCAATTCACCATGATGACATCTTCAACTTCTGCCCTGATGTATGGCCCGAGGATGCCCAAGTGTTCATCCAGCTCTCCTCGCAGCAGTGGCTGTGTGAAGGAATCATCCATGTACTCTCGGAAAACCACCTTGCGGTACTGCCAGAAAGTCTTCCTCCTGCTCCTTTCGGGGTCCCTGCTGGGGTGAGGGTGGTTAAACAAGCCAGGTGAGGGCAGCAATGGCAGGGCTGCTCCAGGGCAAGGGTGATGCAGAGCCTAGAGCATCCCTGACCCACTTGCAAGGAAGCTTAGAGTTGCTGGAGTCACAAAACCCCCCAGGTGGAGGGGAGGCACTGAGAGCATCCTTACCCTGGGCTGCTTGGCCGCATCATACAGTTATAGACCTGTGATTCTGCCTGCCAGAACATGCCAACTGCACAAGTCACGAAGTACAGGAGGAATATATAAGGAACAGTCATACTTACATGGCTTTTAGGAAGTGCTGGGGTCTCTGGTTCCCATATTCCCACATCACCTCCACTGCTGCAATGAAGTATTGCCGTACCTGCCCCTGGAAGGAGCGCGGGTCATGTTCTTCCTCCCCATAGATGTTGAAATCCTCCATGGTCTGCTCTGTGCCACCGTACTCATCATAGTCCAGCTTGCCAGCCTTTGGCCTTGAGGGGCTGGAATGGGTCAAGTTGTTCAGAGCGGGTCTCCCCCTGTGTCCTGGGGCATGGTTTGCCTTCCCAACTGTGCTGTTGCTTTCCTCATCCTCTTCAGGGTCCTGTAGACCCTGGCCCTCCCTCTTCCCAGTTTCTTTGAGTACATCTTCCTCACTGAGCACTTGCCATCCATCTGGACTGGCTTGCACATATTTGGCTGTTTTTTTGGTAGCGCTGTGGTTGAGAGCAGGGCTGCTTGGAGACAGGGAATAGTTCTCTCTGGAGGCTAGTTTCATGGGGATTTCTTCTGGGCTTTGCCCAGATGTGCTCTCAGGCACATAGTCCTCCATGGCATTGGCCTTGAGCTGCTGGGACTCAGGACTGAATTGACCCTCCTGCTCCACAGAGTTTGTCTCCTCCTCCATCTGTCTTGTCGCCTGAGCTTGCTCACTCCCAGGAGTCCCCCAGACAGCACCTCTGCCCAGCTGCAGCTCAGCCAAAGCTGGGCTCTGAAAGTCCCTGGCATGTTCTGCTGCACCTAGGGAGACTGGGTCCCAGTTTGAGGCTAGGTCTGCAGCCACAGCAGCAGCCAGCATTTCTGAGCTGCTTGCTGGCATTGCTGCTGTGTTTTCTAGTGCTCCCTGTGTGGGGAAGGAGTGTCCACTGTGCTGGTCTCCCTCACTGTTGCTCTGTACACCCCTGTCAGTGCTGGGCCTCCTGTCAGGATGTGTCTCATCAGCACTATCTCCAAGCAGAACCTGTGGAGCATCCCTGCCCAGGTGCAATCTCTCCTCAACCATGTTTGATTTTTCTTCCAGGCTTTGCTGGGCTACCATCACCTCAGGCAAACTGTCGCTTGATATCAGGGACCTCTTTCTGAAGCAAGCACTACAAAAAGGGGAATGAGGTCCACAAGCTTTTGGGGCTTTCTTATTCACTGCTATCTCTGGGGTCTGGCTGGTGAGATCCTGCTCTGCTCTGTTACTCTCAGAAAGGGTCTTCCTGCTGCCAGGCCAACTGGTGTTGGGAAGACCCAGATCATGCATCAAGCCTCTGCTTTCCAGTGACTTGGCTTGTTGAGGCCTCCAGTCAGGGCTACTCATGCTCAGGACTGGAGCTCTTTGTCTCAGAAACTGCTCAGGGCTGTTTAAGAAAACATTTGGGAACTGCCTTATGTCATTGGCCATGACATTTGATTCAGGAAAGGCAAGACTGTCCATCTCTGGCAATTCCTTTGTGGCTGTAGCATCTTGAAACACTGCCTCCAAGATTAATTCATCCCTCTCTTCTGTCATTATATAGCTGGAAGGCTCAGGGTCATTGGTATGTGCAAATGTGGTTTCTAGAAGGCTTCTGCCTTTGGCAATTTCACTGTTTTTTTGTTCTGTGCCACTTTTTTCAGGCAAGGAGTTACTCTCATCTGTGAGAATTTGTTCTTGTACAGATTTGCTGGGCCCCAGATCTGAGAAAGGAACATTTTTCCCTTCGAAATATTCATGAGAGCCTTGCAAAACCACTTTGTGAGGTCTTTTTGCCAGCCCAGCTTCTAGCTCTTTTGATGAATAATTGATTTCTCTGGTGTGGCTGTGAGAAGTCCTGTTGTCTTCTGTCTTGTCTGAAGATGCAGAATGATTGTCTAGTGTGGAATAAGAATTATGATCAGTATTTAAAGCTGGTTCTGTATTTATTATCTCCTTTGACTCATATTGATTTAAGGATATTTTATCAAACCCTCTTAGCAACTTTTTCATAGCACCTTGTGAAGATGTGTCTTGAAGTCCCAGATTGTGCTCCAGGTCATTCTGGTGAAACGAGCTCCTGTTCTCTTGAAGAGATTTGCTGGCAGCATAAGCAAGTGAGTCCCACAAGCTTGTTGAATGAGTAGTTGTCTTTTGAGGTTCTGCTTCCAGGATCTCTGATGTACCACCAGACTGGACCATTGTCCTTTTTACTGGCTCCTTCACCTCTGAGATTTTTGCCACCTTTTTTCCTGCCAGGGCATCTTCTGGAGCTGGTGTGGCTTGCTGCAGCCATTGCTGACCTTCTGAGCTCACAGTACCATGAACCCTTCCAATGAGACTCATCAAGTGTTGTCCAGGTGGGAGATCTCCAAACCCTTTATCCTGGCTGATGATTTTTGACAATTGTTCATCTTCCAGAAAGGATTCATAGGACACTGGCTCATAGTTTGTCTCTGGCAGAGAAGACATGGAAATATCAGGTGGATATGAGGCTGTTCCTAAAAGTGTTGATGTGCCATTGGAATAGAGATCAAAATTCCTGCCGCTGCTCAGGAGGGGTCCATGGCTGGGTTCTGTCAAGCACAATCTTGGCTTCTCTGTCTCATTTCTTGAAGAGGTGACATTGTTCAGTTGCTCATTCACACATGGCCTGTGCCATCTCTTTCTTTTAGAGAAGCTCCTGGGTTGGAAGTCAAAGGCACCCTCCTCTTCCTCCTCCTCCTCCTCCAAATCCACATAATCTTCCCCATAAACATATTGCTCGTGCTGGCACTGCAAGACAGTGAACTTGGCGTGCATCCCTCGGTCTCTGAAATCAGGATTCAGGCACCCCAGTGTCCAGATGCCTGTCTCAAAAGAGGACAAGAGGACACCATCAGCCCACTAGAGTAGGAAATCACTCCCTTGCTAATGCAACCTATATTTTCAGGCAGCCTCTGGTTCATGGTAGTGATTTTATGTTTTCATAATCCCTAGAGTGTCTTACAGCTGGTCTCACAAGACATCAGGGTTGCTGGCAATGTCAGACCCAGTTCAAACAAGCACCATCAGCAGGGTTGGTGGTTTCTGCAAGATCTTAGCAAGCTCTACACACCTGTGAGGCCCCAGCAATAGGTTGGTGAGAACAGTTAATTCACTGAAAACCCACAGAGCCTCCAGGATTATTGCCAGCAGCAGAGTAATCGCTATAATCCACTCCCAAAGACATGCTGGTGCTGTCAAATACACCTCTCTCCCAGACACAGTTGTCACGTCTCTCCCACTCAAAGAGAAAGAAATGAAAAGGCTGCCTCTTGCTCACATCCCAGGCCAATGTGTTTGCTCCTCACAGCAAGCACCTATTCTTTAGGTGCCAAGAGTGGGTGAGGAGGTGTGTAGTAACCAGGCTCTGACACTGGAGAGAGCTGTCACCTGCTGTTGGCCGAGCTGTTTGAGTGCTTCAGATCAGCAAAAATCAGAGCCCAAACAAACGTGATGTTTGGCTGGGTTTTAGAAAGCTTCCTAGGGTATCTAGAAGCCCTGTCATCTTAGCTCAGGGTGCAGCGCATGTGACCATCATATCAGTGTCTGCAATCACACAGTAAATTCTGTATTTACTCTGTGAGTGGGACAATGGTTAATGGCACCTCTTTTGCAAATGCTAAGGAAAAAATGCTGACTGGGGGAAAATAAAATCGAACTATGAACCAAATTCTTCCTAGGACTTCTCCATGGATGCGATTTCTGTCCTTGCAAAGGTTTGGAGATAAATGGGATGCCATGACCAGCAGCTAAACCTGCAGTAGGGACCTGCTACTCCCCTTGACCTCTGAGCTTGGAGTCAAGGGTGCAGATGCAAGGTCCATGGGACTTATGTTACCACAGCCATCTTACTAGCTTAGCAGCATGTATGACCTCAATGCACCTTATTAATGAAGTAAAATACTGGAGTTTAATTTAAGCTTTGGAAAGGTTTAATCATTGCCTCTCACTTTGTTGTTCCGGCAAGTTGTGCATCCCTTTGCTCTCCTAGATGCCAAAATGCAATTGGGTACCAGAGACCTGGCTGGAGGTGTTCACTTATTTCTGCTATGATGCCAAGCCCATAGTTTATAGAATAGCCCATGTTACTAACCTGGCTTTTCCAAACTCATGAAAACCGTTTCTCCAGAAAATGGGAAAAGGGTAAGCATGTTCTCAAAAACCATGTTGCGCTTGAATGTGTTTCCAGAGAAGAAGATGGAGAGGAAATCTGTTTGGGCCCCAACACTCAGGACATACCAGTACACAACATCATGCAGGCAGAGTTTTGGTTGGAGGTTGTCAAAAACAAAGCCGTTAATAGCTGGAAGAGAGAAGAGGTGAAACATTTCATCAGGACCTGATTCTCCCATGGCTGCCATGCTCCTGCTTGTTCCCTGGGGTAGGGTTTAGTCTATGTCTGCCAGGGCTTTGTAGGGAGCCTCTAGCCAAGCACTCACTGTGCATCATGTTGGAGGCATAAAACTGGGGGTCATGGGTATCCACATGGGCTGCATCAGTGCAGAACCGCTTAATGTTCTCCTCCAGGTACCAGCTGCGGTTCTCATCAAAGACTGAAAACAGCACCAACCTCATCTTGTCTGACATTATCTGGAAGGTGGAGAGGGAAGCAGTTATTCCAGGCCTGATCAGAGTGCCCCCAGGGCCCAGGGTAGCTGCCAGCTCTGAGCCTAGGTGCACTGGGAACAGTTTAATGCTATTTCAGAAGAGTTAGGATCCAGGTTTGGAGAGAAGGGAGCATACAAGGGAGGATGAGGAACACAGGGGCATTGGGACAAATTTGGCTTTACCCAAATATTTCACCCACAGTTATTCCAGCTTTCAGCCTGGCAGTTGAAGCAGCAAAGGAAGGACCTACCTGATTTCCCCTCTGATCCATGGAGTTCTTAAAGCAGATCAAGAGGGGCCCAATCAGGCCTGAGGCAGTGTCTCGGACTGGGTCGATGGAGCTGTAGTAGAAACGGGTGAGGCAGCGAGGATCCGCCTGTGTTGGTCCATCCTCAGTGGTGACCCTCCAGCTGTAGGTGAATGACTGGCCAGAGGGGATAGGAATGTCCTTCACATTCTTATCTGGCAATACACAGCCCAAGGGCAGATCAGTTAGGTTGGGGCTGCTCCTGCAAGGGGTGATCTCACTTTTAAAAACAGCTCAAAAAGGAGGTTTCCTGGTCACACAAGTTGCATAGCAAACTACCTAAATCCACACCCAATCTGGGATGGCACACTGGCTGCTAGCATGTGCTTTCATGTTGATCTGACCTCGGACAAGGTGAGGATGGAGAGGCATATGCTTAATTTTTATAGCCCTTGAAACTCCTGCAAACTGGAGAATTTGTCCAGTCTCAGCTGTGTCTGGACCCTGGACTGCCTAGAGAAGCTTGCAGATGAAGGTACAGAGTTGGGCAGTGCTCAAATGAGTGAAAAACAAAGCAAGGAAAGACAGATTTTTAAGCAAATACAGCCAGACCATAAGAAAAGCGAGAAGGAGATCTGGAAGGAACAGAAGGAAAACTCAAATGCAAATAAATGCTCTGAGCATTCAGCAGGACCTTGCACTGACACACCCTTAGGAAAAGACCTTTCTCTGCTGCTGAAAGAGCATGTTTTGCACAGCTCATGCATCAGTCAGGATAGAAATAGCTCTTTTTATTTTATACTCTTCTCAAAAGCATCATCCCTGTGGTTCCAGGACCATGACTTGCCTGCTTTCACAGACTTGAATTGCTGTCAAAGCTGGTGAGCCATGTCTGGCTGGCGGATGTTGCCAGAAGGGCAGTGACAAGAGCTTCAAGCTCCCTTGTTTGGCTTGGCTCCTTTAGTTCTGCCAGCTGCTGAGCTACTTTGTCCTTTCAACTCTCCTGAAGGAAAACCTTAATTTAGATAATAACAGGTCATGAAGTTGACCTAGTCCACTGTACTCCTCAGTGGCTGTTGTTCTAGTTCTGCCACTTCTGCTGCAGTAGAGGAACTTTTCTCTAGTCTTTCCAATTGCTCCCATCATTGTGATGCACCCAAAAGGGCAGAGAGAAGGGGAGAGGGAAGCGGCACGATTTTGCCCTGGTGGGATGTGGGATGCCTTTGCACAAGATGTGATCCTGGGAGCATACCGGTAGGGAATGAAAGCAATTTTGGGAAAGGGACCTGGTAACTCCACAACCCCAGAGCAAAACTCGCAAAACTGCGAGAGGAAGAGTGTGAGTTACAATGAACCCCCCACATTAAAGCAGGGCAGGGGGGAGCATGGGGAATGAGGACTGTAAGCAAACTGGCAAACATAGGCAGGATCACCAGCGTGGTTCCTGCCTCATCAGAAAGTGGAGGCTTCCAGGATGGACCAAACAACATGGTCCCAGCTTCCTGGCTGACAATGCCCCTTCTTCCAACCATCATCCAAGCCTTCCTTAAAGACAGGGGAACATAAATCAAGAATCATTATCATCTCTGAGATTGCAGGACTGAGGCACTTGAACGGATGGGTTGGACAACCAGTCTTACCATGGGCTGCAGGAAGATCTTCTGGCCCAAATTAGTGGCCATGGCCAAGTAATTTCCCAAACTCTCGTGGCCTGCCTTACCTTGAGATGGCTTCATAGCATGGTATGGCCTTACGCTCGTGAGGCCGTGAGGGTAGATGTTGTATGGTCGGCTTGCCAGGTTCTTGAACACGATCTGAAATGAAGACGGCCATCAGGAATGTTTAATGCTTTCTGAATGTTGTGAGCCCTTGAGGCTGCCCTCAGTGTCCTCACAGGGAGTGAAATGCTGGGCAGTTGTGCACTGGAATTGTCTACCTGCCAGTGTTCAACAGGGAGGAATCTGGATGTGTCTGGGACCACAAAAGTAGGAGTCAGAATGACTGTTTATTTCTCTACCAGTCTACATTGACCATCTTTCTGGGAGGTGCCCATTTTAGGGAGGGAATGAAAAGATGATATTTATTAAAGGTAAAGTTGGTGACTTCAGTCTCATTTTGCATATGAGATAGAAGAGGTCTGTCTATCCAGGAGGCCTCAGAGGACCAAGACACTAAGTATGCACAGCAGCCAACAGCTTCAAAGCACTCCCCATTTCATTTATTTCTCAAAATAGCTCTGTTGGGGCTTTACCACAGGTATTACCTTCAGCTCCATGCCCACAACTGCACAGGGAACCCCAGGGAGGAAGCAGAAATGTGTAGCTCCTGGAAACCATCCCATTCCTGCTAGCAGCAAACAAGTCAAGTGGTCAGTAGAGGCACTTGGGGAGACATGAGCAACAGTCCCCAATAATGTATGGTAAAAGCACACAGGTGGAGAAGAGTGGAGGATGAGAGGACACTCCTGCTTCAGAGGAAGGTGTTGATGTCATGTGCCATGGATTAATTCACATGATTCCTAAGATGCCTGCAAGGCATCAAGTGGACTGGGCCATATCCTGTGCATCTTCTGCTAATCTCACGGAGGGTGTTTAGCTTTAGCTTTCAGTAACATCTGCCTTTCTGGTGGACTTTGGACATTACCAAAGATTATAGAGCACCTCAAAGACTTATGTCAGACCTTATCCACAAACCAAGAGCTAGTAAAAGGAACAGCATCAAGCCTTGAAGATCCTCTTTCCAGTCTCTCTTTGTGGGAAGCAATCTCTCTCTTACCTTAAACTGATCTCCAACCTCGCCCTTAATGACAGGCCCCAGAATTCCCTTGTCCAGTTGATCTGACACCTTGCGCCTCTTGAACGTTGCATCCTCATACTCCACAAACATAACTTTCTTATACTTTGAACCAATTCGCTGAGGCCCAGCCTCCAGGAACAGGCTTGTGATGTTTCTGCAGGCAAGGAAAGAGCAAACAGCCACATATGGGATGCTATCAGAACCAGAGTAAGACCTTCTATTATCCACAGTTGTCCAAGGACTAGCAGTGCACAGGACACCCATCTCTACAATCACAATATGTATCCTAGGGAATAACATTTCAAGTGATTCAGTGCTTTTTTAATAGAGAAACCTTCAACTAGGTTGCACAGTAGCAGCCTTGGGGTGACACTATCCTGTCTTGGAGGGAAGTGGTAACTGTGAGAGCTGAGAGCATGCCTGGCTGTCCTGCATCAGAGAACATTCCCAGCATGTGGGTATAAGGCAACAGAACAGCTGCCTCTTCTTGATCTTGATGGTGGAAGCCCCATCCCTGGAAATTTTTAAGGCCTGGCTGGCTGGGGCTCTGAGTAACCTGATCTAGTGGGAGGTGTCCCTGCCCATGGCAGGAGGGCTGGAATTAGATGATCTTTAAGGTCCTTTCCAACCCTGACAATTCTATGATTCTATGATCATCCCAGTTTCTTCCTAGGAGCAAGGCCAACCCTAAGCTGGAGAGGACACCTCTGGCTTACCCTATGAGGGGCTGCAAGTTGGGATTTCTGCCCTGCATGCCTTGCTCCATTGGCTACTGGCTGGGATCTCCATCTAGGGCAGAACTCGGTGAACCCACTACCAAGTCAGCCTGAACCCAGATAGCCTGTGTCAGCAGAATGATGTTGGGACGGGTGACAAATGTTATCACAATGCAGTGCCGACTAAGATACTTCAGCTGGGATACGGCACTTGCACTACCTCTCTCTCTAAGATGTGGGGTAGCAGCAGAGGCTAATTTCCTCTGTCATCTGGAGCAGGTCCTTCCAGACAGGGCAAAGACATCCACCCTCTGGGGCTGTGAGCACATGCCCTGGCTGTGCAGGGCCTCCTGGCTGGAGGGTGAGAAGGTTCACCAGGCATTGCTGCCTGCACGGAAAGGGCCTGACTCCAGAGAGCTGGGCAACAGAGAGTCAAATGCCCCAGAGACAAATGCCTCTGTGGGGCATTTGGTAAAATGGAGCAAAGCCAAGTCCTGCCTTCCCATGACCTCCCTAAGAGCATCCTTGTCCTGCATCTATACTGTTAGCATTAAGAAGGAAGAATGAAACTGTTCAACTATCTGTTAGGCAGAAGGGAAATAAATGTCTAGAGGAAAGGGAAAGAGCTGGGAGAGCTGCCTCGACTAGCAGCCTCATGGGCACACATGCTCCCTCTCACCTGTCCAGAGATACTGGCTTCTTGGGGGCATAGTCCCAGTCCATTTCCTCAGCTGCGATGTAGTAGGTCCAGGTCACAGGCTTTTCTTTGGCAAAAGAGCGCACTTGGATCACATGATAAGTTTCCTCATCTTCTTCAGAGTAATCCATGTCCTCTGGCTCATCTGACAGCTTCCCCACCTTCATCAGGCGCTCCTCCATACACTCCTCCACCTTAACCATGGCTTCCATGCCATCTGGGTTCAGATAAGCCAGGTAGAAAGGATTACACTGACATGCCAGCACAGGCACACACTCCCCTGTCTTGGGAGATGTCCTCTCCACTGCTGTCCTCATCAAATGGGCCATCGCATGCGTCAAACTATGCCATTCTGGTTACAGGCCAGATTGCATATGGATTTAACACTATGGAGCCTTGGAGCTGCAGCACTGCATAGAACCCTGAGCCCGGTCCATCCCCTGAACTTCTTTTCCCCAGAGCTCTTGTAGAATAAGGTTACCTTGCTGATGGGACAGTAACTGGCAGAACATCCGAAACCAGCCAGTTGTTCCTGGCATGGTCTGGGCTGTGAGATACGTGGCAGGGGAAATTTCTAGGCTGCTGAGACGATGACTTCTCACCAGGAATGTGTGGGCTTCGAAGAAGATGGAGTGGACTTCTGGCCCAGTGCCCAACCCAATCACGTGCCAGTGAACCTGCTTCTTGAGGCACAGTGTGAGGCCTGCCAGGAGAGAAGAAAAGCACTCAGGAGTCAGCACTGTGTCCATCCCTTGTGCCCACTCTTGGTTTCATGGACTCAGAGCCCGACATGTGCTAAATAGAGTCCCCAGCCCTGCAAGGTGGTGGCTTCAAGCTGGAGAAGTTGCATGTGAATGTGGATTGTCTAAACAAAACAGAGATGCAGGCCACGTGATCCCCCTGAGATAAGACTAGATTTATAGAGTGGGGGACTTTGGCAAGGGTTTTGGGAGGCATGCTGATGGGAGTTTACAGCAGGGTGTAGTGTCAAAAGAGGTAAATGTGCTCCTTGACTCTATGAATAGGGGAATTGGGAACTGGAAAGGGGAATAATTTGTCTGTTTGCAACACTGGCAAGTCTGGTACTAAAACATTGCACCTGGGGCAAGGCAAGAGCATGTCCTTGGTAATAGCTGAAATACTCCAAAATGGACAGAGAGATGTCACTGGGATTATTTGAAGGCTTGAGAAAATTCCTTCCTTGGAGAAACTCAAAGAGCTCACTGTGCTTAGGAAATGGGACAGGACTTGACTTGCATTGTAAAAATATTTTCCTGGGGATAAATTAGTGTGTGCTGAACGGATCTGTAAGCTATCAGGGAAGTGAATAACAAGAACAAGTTCCTGGAAGCTGAAGCCAAACAACATAAAACACAGAGTCAAGCATTTGTTTTTGGCGCTGAGTGTGATAGGCAACTGGAACAGATCCCACGAGTTCAGGAGGAGACAGGGTGGAGGCTCCGTCCTGAGGCCTTCAGCTTTTCATTGCCACCTCTCCATCAGACACTCTTCAGGCCAGGTCCCACAGCCATACAGGGGGTTGCTGGGCAGAGGTGGATACCTTCTCGAGGGGAAACCCACTGTGCAGACACAAACAGTTGACCATGAGGTCTACTCAGCTTTTAAGCTGTCTTAAGGACAGGGAACTCAGGAAAGTTTTCTTTTGCCTTTTGTTGGAGAATGGCCAGACCCAGATGGGAGGTTTCAGGGTGTGGTTGCCAAGGTTGCTGATGGTAGTAACTCTCCTGACAGTCTGCCTTGGAGATTCTGCACTCTCAGGCAGCTCTAGACCTTCTCCTGGAAGAACATCAGAAAATGCCAACTTTTGTCTTCACAGAGACCACGATCAACATTTTCTGTTGCTTTTCTGGAGAAAAGGAGGCTGAGGGGAAACCTTATCACTCTCCTCAACTACCTGAAAGGAGGGTGTAGTGAGGTGGGTATTGGTCTCATATCCCAAGTAACAGATGATAGGACAAGAGGAAATGGCCTTAATTTGCACCAGGGAAGGTTTAGATTGGATATTAGGAAAAATTTCCTCACTGAAAAAGTTATCAAACATGGGAACAGGCTGTTCAGGGAAGTGTTTGAATCACCATCCCTGCAGATATTTAAAAGTTGTGTAGATGTGGTGCTTAGGGACCTAATTTAGTGGTGGGCTTGGCAGCATTAGTTCTACAGTTGGACTTGATGATCTTAAGAGTCTTTCCAACCTAAATGATTCTATGATTCTATTCCTCAAATCCTACAGAGGTGTTTTGTCAGAGCCAGGCTAGTGAGAGCTAAATTTTTACCTCAGCACTAACTCCAGCCTTGTTTGTAGGGCAGCAAGAGATTAAAATATTTGCTACCAGCACAATTCCTGGAGTCCTCTAAGGAGATCAGCTGCACGTGGTAATACAGACAGTCAGAAACAGGTCCCACCCCACTGTAAATGGGCAAATCAGATCAAGGAGTTGAGATGTGAAAGTAGTCCCTCTAGGGTGAAAACAGCTTAGCAAATCCACCACCTGAAAACTCCTCTTGATGTCCCTTCTCACATCCTTTCACAAGCTACCATGAGTTTCCAGACATGGTGCCCTGGTTCAGTCAGGATAGGGTTAATTTTCACCAGGAGTTGCTATTCTATACTATGCTGAGGTCTTGTCCAGTACAGTCCTTGGCTTTGTCTCAGTATCTGTAGCTGTATCCCTGCTGTACGCTCTATACCTCTTGTTTTGTACATTGTCACCCCTGTTGCTGTTGTTGTGACTGCTTTTGCACCGCTGGATTAAATTCTCCTTATCTCAACCCTCTCCTGTTCCCTTTCGGGGGTGGGGGGGGCAGCGGCCACGTGGTGCCCGGTCTTGACAGTGTTTAAACCACCACACATGGCTACACTCCCGTTCCTAGCACCTCCTGTGCCCTCCATCTATGTCCCCAGCATGTCAGTACTCACCAGGCAGTGAGCCATTGATGTAGCCATTGATGGTGTGCTGCTCTGTCCTGTTTTGAGGCAGGGGCTGAGGAGCTGCCTGGGAGCTGGGCTCAGAGTACCAGCTTTTCCCTGTTGAGAGAGGAGAATGCAATCAGCTTTCTCTGGTGAGCACTTCAATTAAAAAGGAAATCTTCCCACGTTGGTGAAACAGTACAAAAGCCAAAATCCAGGGAGATCAGATGTGTGGTGCCTGTTGGAAATCCACAGCAGACCTGGCCACAGTTCTGCTTAAATGTGGTGGTGACCATTGCATGTGACAGGGCATTACTCCCCTGCAGCTCTACCCTTGTGTGGTGGGAACAAGGCCAGGTCATGGGATTTGAGAGCTGGGGGGCTGCAACCTCCCTGCATCTGGGGAACAGAAGAAGGAGTGGCAGTACTGCACGAGGAGGACAGTGGTTGGGGTGGCTGTACAAGGCTCAAACCATTGGGGGGGAATGTGGGAGATGAGTAGCTGCACTCCCACCATGCCCAAAGCATGTGCCCCAGACCAGGCTGAATTCAGGGCGTGACACCAGTCAACAGGGTAGTTACCTTCATCAAACACTGCGAAGAGCATCACAAACTCTTGCTGCGTGTCCTCGTTCCCATCACTCACCAGGGTCCCTGCAAGATGCCCCAGGATGAATATCTTTAAAGGTCAGCAAGCACCATGCCTGTCTGCCCAGGGAATTGTCTTTGTGCCCTCCAAGAATGGTAAATCAAGGCCAGCCTGTGGATTGTTTTTGTCACCTCTCACAGCTGGCACAGCCCTATTTCCAGCCTTGTAGTCCCCAAAAGCCCTTGGTTGGGAGGCAGCTGCCTTCAGAAGGTATCACAAGGTTAGCTTGGCCTGCCCTCCCCATGCAGGCTCTCAGGACCCATTTAGTCACCTGGAAGATCCCATTTTATCTAGCCCCCTCATGAGCATCATCATCTAGACTTCTCTCAGTGGAGAAACTACTCTTGGTGAGTCACTGGAGTTTGCTGACAGTGCCCTGGGAGGAGGTGACTCCTGGTCATTCCTCTCAAGTGACTGCAGATGGACAACTACTTCCAAGAGGTGGATCAAACAAGGGTGACCAATCCCACCCCAGATACACTTCTTGGTGTCTTGCATCCAGCAAGTATTAACAGTCAAGATTTCATCACCTCCATGTTTACCAAAGGAAGGTGAGCAGGCACAGGTGCTGTGGATCAGGCAGTGCTTGAGGTGTCCTGCCTCTCTCCCTTGCTGATACAAACTTCCCCCTAGTTCTTCAAAACAACCCCTGTTTGAAAAAGTACCCTGTCTGATACTGAACAATCACAGCTTGGTGAAGTTCTGAAAGAAGGACAAACATATGATTTAGGCTTCCATAGCAATTCACCTCATGGATAGATAAGGTTCAGATACAAGGTAGAAGATTTTATCTGTGATCTAAAATCCTGCCAAGGGAAGAAGAAACTGATTTTTCTCCATCGGGGAAATCCAAAATGCGTTTGGCTTCTGCTCTAGAAAGGGACCCAAACCCCAAAAGTGCTGTTGTTGACCATAGCTTACTGCTGCCTACTGCCACATTCAGCCTCTGGAAGGTGTCTTTGATTTTTCTGCTTTTCAGTTCATGATTGCATGTGACCTATCCCCATCCTGTGCTGTCCTTACCAGGTCGGCATACGAGCAGGGCTCCGATCAAACCAGAGTTGATGTCCTTCACACTGTCGGTGTTGGATGAGTAGGAGTGGACTAGGCATGGTGAGTCACCATCTGTTGGACCCTGGTTTTGCTGGATTTCCCAGATGTATGTGTGTGTTTTCCCTGGATCCACCCTGTCTCCCTCCTTCTCTGGCTGGCTGGTCTCATCCTCATACCCTGCACCTAAAGCCAAAGGAACAGCCAGAAGTCACTGAAGGTTCATCTCTGACACTATGGCTGCAGAAATGGTTCTTCCCCCAACCCAGAGCATAGCCTCTCTCCACCCCAGCCTTTGAGGCCAGTCTGACTCCCACCAGTGATGACTGGCCTCAGGGCAGTGAGCAGAGCTGGAGACTTGTTTTGGGCTGTGCACCCACCACTTGCCCTGATGCTTGAGGGCACAGTCTTCCTGGCCCAAACTCAGGCTTAACCTGTGTATTACCTCTATAACTGATACAAGTTTGCTCTGGGCTGTTTGCTCATCTCAGCTCATTTCTGGGCTGGGCGTGGTCCTGTTGTTCCCCCAAGCTAAGCATCCCTGTGACCGTCTGTCCTCATAGAGGGATGTGAATAGCATGGTCAGGGAGAAACATGCCCCTTTCTGACAGGCAAGTAGCAGAGTGAGAGGCACAGCACAGGGGCTTGCAGCACCTGGCTACTGCCTGACTCACCCTCTGATGCCTTCCAGTAGGACACCCCGACAGCATGGAGGTTGTATTGGCGGGAGGCCAGATTCTTAAACGTAATGACCACCATGTCATAGACCTCTGCTCGGATGGTGGGGCCCAGGAGACCTGCAGGGAGGAAGACAAGAGAGGCGGGCAGCTCACAGTCAGCTGTACAATTAGTGGCTGTCTGTCACATAGCATGGCAACATCAACTGCTCCAGAACCAGCAAGGCTCCCTGCATCACCAGCAGCTCTGCCATACTGAGACTCTACCCAGGTGCTTTACCATTCCTGGCTGAGAAACTGACAGTGCTCAACCCAGAATGAGTTTGGCCGCTGCCAAGGAGTGCTAGGGCTCGCTGTGCTGTGGTTTCTTACCCATCCACGCTGGCTTGGGCTTGGGCTGTGTGAAGGAGGCGTCGGAGAACTCCACAAACACGGCCTTTCTGTACCGCGGAGGGACACCAGGCACTGGGGGCCATGGGCCCAGGTGCCCCGATATGCTGCAGAAGGAAGGAAAAGCCAATGCTTATTGTGCAGCCCCATCCATGCATGTGCAGCAGCCATCCTCCCCTCCTCATCAGCTTGTCTGTGCAGCCATCTCCCACCTGATCCCCAGCACCTTCAGGTGCGGCACACGTCACATTATGAGCATCCTACACAACTCCCTCCAGGAAAGAGATTGTTTTGGGCTGCATGGCAGATTGCAGCAGTTTGCTATGTGGTCCACCCTCGTTTTGTTTTTTGACCAAACTGAGATTTACAGCCAGGCTCTAAAAAATTACTCCTTGCAACAGGGGCAATAAAGGAGCCTTGAATGTATTTCACACCCCACTTATCTCTGCTAGCCATTTTCTATCTGTAAGTGGCTTAACAAATTCATTTTCCAAAAGGAATCCAGCACATTTTTCAGGGTAACAAAACCATTAATTTCTCCAGAGATTTTAGAGGCTGACTTACCAGCCCCAGGACTGAGACCATTTCCAGTAACCAGACTCCTTCCAGACTTGATTTGGAGCGAAAAACAGGTGGTATTTTCTTCCCTCTGAAGAAGCAGGGAGGATTTCTCTCCCCCTCTGACTAAGCCTGCATTCAAACAGCAGTTCCCTTTGTGACTCTTTCTCAAAAGGAAGAGGAAGGAGCCAGAGTGACTCAGATTTAAGAAAGGGTGACACACACTCATCCCCGTGCTGCTGGCTAGAAGCCACCTGCAGCTGGAGGATGCTGTGGGGAGAGCAGGGTTCACCCTTTCTGTGGGCAGAACAGGATAGGTACCCAAGAAAACCCCACTCGCACCCAGCCCCTACTTTTCACACCACAGCTATAACCCCACGTTTGGGCTGGCAAGAAGCCCCCGGCAGAAACAGCCCCAGTGAGTAGGGCCACTGCATTCAGCTAACTTTGCACATGAGCTGTTATCATTCCTGGCTCAATGGCAGTAGGGTTTGGATGAAGCTTTGCTCTCCAATGTGACCCCATGCTGGGATGTGGCTGTGCTGCTGGGTCGCTGGCACTGGGCTGTCCACTGTCAAGAAGCTGTGTGCCTTAATGTCTAACTCTCAGAAAGCCCAGTTTTGGGCAGTCCAGTCCTGCTAATTCTGCAGTAAACAAAGCAGAATCCCTCTGTAGCCAGGGGGGAGCTTGATGACAACAGGGCTCAGTGCTCTCTCCTAGCTGGCATGGCAGAGCCCGGCAGCCTTTGCAAGGGATGAGGAGGCAGACTTTGGTGCAGTGACATCTGATCCAAATGCTTCTGGCTAGCCTTCTGCACTTGGGGTCCCTGTGGACTTCCTACCCCAAGGGCAGCCAAAGCTGAGGCAGGGAGATAAGTTCCTGGCACTTTCAATCAGCATTGTTAGCTGCACTATCTGTTCATCTCTCAAGGCCAGAATACAGCCAAGGTAAACATGCTGCACTGCCAGAGCACTCAAACATGGGCTGCTGCTACATTGCCACCAGCTCTGAGGTGGAGCTGAGATCCCTGGGGCCATCACAGAACGTGCTGGTCCCAGCTCCGACCCTGCCTGGATTGTGTTTGGGAGGAAGAGAAACTGAAATAATGGGGAAGGCGTAAGCAGCTCTGGCCCAGTGTGCCATAGCCCATTAATTTAGCAGAGATTTCCACAAATGTGCCAAATAAACCACTGGATACATACAGGGGTTTTGGAGATCCTGTCTGGAGGTGCACCCTTGGGGGCTGCCATGAGATGCTAGTAACATGAGAGAGAACAGGTGGAGCAGAAGACACTCCACACACAACTAAGAGGCACCCCAGCTCCAGTGACAGCTCTGCTCCTGTGCCTGGCTGTTCTTCTGTGCCCTCCTCTCGCAGGGGGAGCCAGGCTGAGGATGCAGGGCCAGAGAAAAGACCATCCAGCTGGCAACAGCCATATTGAGCAAGCGTGCCCAGGCATGCCCTGCCTCTCCAGGGTGGAGTATGCCACCAAGTCCCCCTGAGAATGCCAAAGTTATCTTTCCCCATTTTAAAGAAGGACAAGCAACCTCAGACTACCTGCGGATGCCCCACTCGTTCCCAGGGCAAAGGCAGGTCCCCAGGTCACCCCTGAGTCAGAAATGGCGTGTAAATATGTCATTAAATTCAGTGCTGAAATGGAAAGCTACAGGGTTGAATTAGCAGTGTGAGTGACCTCACCTTCACCATAGCCGAATGGATCTGAGTGCAACATTAGTGAAGGCATTAGTAAAATGGGGGATGCTGGATGCAATTTCCTACTAAAGTAACCCAAGGGAGAAAAAAACATCATAACTCTGATACAGTGACTACGGCAGCTAGTCAAGCTGACCTGCCTCATCACCAGAACCTGGTTTCCAGTGCCTGACCACAGTTCCTCACCACTCAAACCAGCATGGGTCTGAGATGGGGCCGTGGGCTGACATCACCTCAGCACAGAGCCTGGGGAATCGGATGTGGGAACATGGCAGAGGGAAGAGGTATGGCTTAATCCACAGGGGATGTAGCAATACAGCTCTGCTCCCCATGCTGGTCTCAGAATAGCCCACTCACAGCCATCTATGTCTAAGCCAGCTGTATCTCCAGACAGCACCATCCTGATGCCTGAAAAATGTAACTGCCACTTTTCCTTCCTACTCTAAAGCATTTGGACAAATCCACCAAGCCTTCCTCCCTCTTGTTGCTGTGTACAAACACCATTCTTTGCCCGAACACTAAGAATTATTTTCATAACCTCAATGAAAAATTTCAGTCCCAGCAACGTAATGTACACAAAGATATAAATAACTAAATCTGGGTTTTGTAATCAGGAGACACAGTGTAGAGCCTTTGCTGCTCTGAGTTCTGTCAGAGGTCCACAGTCACCCTCCTTCTGCAGTCCCCAGGCAGGGAGCACAGGATCCCGTTTCCCCTCGCATCTTCCCAAAGCTCCCAGAATGGAGACCAGAAAAGAAAACATAGGCTGGAGAACCACCTCTTGGCTGTGGGCACAGACTTTAAAGCAGCACAGGCAAACGGCGTTAAAAAGCAGCGTAGAGCAGTAGTGCAGAGCAGGTGTGCAATTCTTTTTGAAGATTTATTCCTCCTGTGCATTATCAGGGGTTGCACTTAAGTGACTCTTCATTGCACAGAAATACCAGTTCCCAGCTGTACCAGAAGCTCAGTGCACCCACCCTGCCAGGTTGCCCCCATGCACTTGCCTGCCTGGACCCAAGCTCACGGTGCTGTGATACCAGGGTGGGAGAACACTCACAGCAGAGTGCTGGAATTGCAATAGAAAGAGCTTTACCCTGCAGGTGCTTGCAGTGTGGAGAGCAGGTCACTGTGCATGTAGTCCCAGATGGTTTCCACTGCACCGATGTAGTATCTTCTGACTTTGCTGATGCCCTCCTCAACCAGGCAGAGGAGCAGGAGGCCACAGAGGGCTCCCACCAACATTATGCCCACTGTCTGGGAGCCACTCTGGCTTCAGTAAGAAAACTGAAAAGGAAGAAATGACAAAGAGGAAAGAAAAGCTTTTATCTTCTTATCCAGCTGTTGTAATCCACAGGAGACAATGATTTAAAGCCAGTACCCACAGGCTCAGAGTGCTGGAGAATTTCTCAAAGAGATGAAGAGATGTGTTGCTCAAGCAGATTAATGCAAAGAGGATTGTCCCAGCAATGGGCTCTCCCACTTCCTCTGGGATGATAGTGACAGGAGGAGAGGAAAAAACAAAAGGAAAGGAAGGGCAAGCATAACAGTAAGGTCTGCTGCAGGACCCAGCTGGCTCAATGTCCTGGCCTGTTGTGGAGGGAGGTGAGGAAAGGGAGGGTTACAGAGGAGAGGAAATTTAGGTGCGGTCTCTGCCTGGTCCCACCTTCCCTCTCACTGCAGAGGGGAAGAAGAAGAATAAATTGCAGGCCAATACCTTGCTGCTGCTCAGGCTACAGGAGCCTTTATTTCCCCCGCAGGTCACTCTGGGCTTGCACCTGGGACAGGAGCACCCTACAGAGCTGGCAGCTGCCTTCTGTACCTGCCAACCTGTATAGCTTGAAGAAGTGGTGATTTAGAGGAAAATTTGCTTTCAGGATGCAGATGACTACTGCCCCATGTCCTGCAGCGCTGGTAGCCTGCAGAGCACTCTGTATCTGCAGCGGCAGGACTGGAGGTGAGGAAATAGCCAGGGATGCACATATACACGTACATGTGTGGAGTGGACCTCTGTCCCCCAGGTGCATGCACTCCAAGCAGTGATGATTTAGCCACCTAACCTCGCTCCAAGCCACATGGGAGAAAGAGGCTTGGAGTGATCCCTGGGAGCCTCCCTCCTGACAGCTACTTCTTATCCTCCTCCCAGGGTCCTGCAGAGCAGCTCAGAGAAGATGCACTGAAACATTTCTGCAAATTTCTTCTGGTTTAAATGAATGATTTTTAAATATCTCTTTTTAAAAGCTCAGGAAATCCCCACCCCAAATGCGCACACATGGGCTCACACACACGCACCAGCAGGTGGTAGTCCCTCAGCTCACAAAGGCAGGAGGATGAGGAGGAATGCCCTGCATGGTCCCAGCATCTGCTGGGTGAGTGAGGTGGGGAAATGCCCCATAAATCATGCTGTAGGGCAGCAGAAGTGCAACAGGGGTGGTGACCCCTTTGATGACAGTCACAGTGTGTGCAGAAACATCCATGTGACAGGTCTTGGTGCCTGGGCAACAGAGAGAGGTGGTGGGAATGGTGGGAGGATGGGTGTTTTTGGGTCTCAGGTGCAAATCCTTAGCTCAGGGCAGGTGGGACTGGTAGGGGATGGGAGGGAAGATAGGAGCTGAGCACACCAAGTAGGAGCAATCCCAGCAGATGCAGGAATATATTCCCCAATGTCTCACTGCCCCATGTAGGCTAGCATAGCCTGGGAATGACCTTGAGTATCCCAGCCCCACAGGCTCATCATGCAGGAGCACCTCATGACCGTGGGGTTGGTGATGGCTTTCTGTTCTCCTTCAGAGTTTTTCACCACCTCACTGGGACACCCCCTCTTTTCCTACCCCTCTCCTTATGGCAGCCCCAGGCTGCTGTGTCTGGACAGGGCTCCCATGGCAGCAGCAAGGAGTACTCAGGAGGATTCCCCCTTGGCCTATGTAAAACCCCAACCTGCTGAGGGGCTGCCCACTCCTTCCTACACTCACTGAGGGGACACATCACACTGAGCCACCAGAGTAGAAGCTTGGGAGCCCAGGACACTGCAGCTCTCCAGGTTCCCACCCACCAGTGACAGTTTCCTATTGATGGAGGACCCTGGCATCTGGCAGAGATGGCCAGGTATGGTGCCTTGCTGAGGCACTCAAAGGGGCATTGTGGGTCCATTTACAGAGCATTTTTGGGGCTCTGCAAGTGGGGACTCACCGGGGGGGATGTGCTTTTGCTGACCATGTTATTGCCCAGTACTGCTCACCCTGCTCATATACAGCTGCTGGAAGACCATGGCTGGTGAGCTGCAGATCAGCCCAGCTGCAGAGGCTGGGAGGTGGTGGTGGTGCCAGCAGGGAGGGGAAGCCTTTGAGATGGGAAATGGCTATTTGTGCTTGTTACCTGAGCTGAACAGGGCTGATCGCCAGGAAGGCGCCTTGCAGGGAGCCCCAGTGGCTGCAGGGTACTGAGGTGCTAGTGCTGGGCTCTGCTGCTGTGTCTGCTGGCCTCTGTGCCACCCTCCATATGAAGCTGGGCCTAACCCTGTGGTACAGGAGCCCCCATCCCTGCAGCCCACCTGGTGCCAGGTGCCCACTTGCCTCCAGCCATCCCTTCCCAGTGGCCACCCCCTTCCCAGCTGTCACATCTTTTTGCAGGAGAAGCTGCTCTGCTCACTGCCAGCACTGCCTAGAGGCAAGGCAGAGACAGCAGAGAAATGGTGCCCTTGGCTGCTTAGTAGTCAGTATAGGACCTGTTCAACAGTCTTGCTAACAGACACATCTGATTACTGGGTGACCATGCTGCACTCGCAGGAGCTGCCCTGTGACCTGTTGGGGACTGGACAACCAGGACTCTCTGGGAGTGTGGTGGGGACAAAGAGGAGTCCTGATGCTGAGCAATGCCATGTGTCTTTGGCTGCTCAGGAGAGCAAATGCCAGGGAATAAATAAACCCTATGGAGTGAAATTTCCTTCTCCGGGTGGTTATGAAAGGAAAAGCTCTTTGGAGCATCCTATCTACAGAGTCCCTGGAGCTCAAGGGCTGGACACCTGGCTTCTCTCCGCCTGCAAGCCCATGGCACCAATCCCTCCAGCTGTGCCTTGCCTGGCTCTTGAAGCCTCAGACAGCTGAGTCCCCAGGCCCAAACCTGCTGTGGGCAGCAGCCACCAGCCCCCATGGAATGACTGTGTGCAAGACATCATGCTTCAGTCCCCAGAGAAGCACCGTCACTTTGGTTTGGGTGTGCACACACTGCTCCAGCTGGTTCCCCCTAATCAGGGCAGCACAGGAAACACATGTGATGCTGATGTGGTTCCTGACACGTCCCCATCTGCCCACAAGGGGGAAGAAAGCCCTGGCCTGTTTGTGAGCTGGATGTCCCAGCCACTTCGGCAGAGAGCTGCCATTGGTTCCCACAATATTATGTGTCCTCCCACCCAGTCCACATTTCCTGTATTCCTGTCCCTACTCATGCACTGTTTTCTGTTAGCCCACTCCTACTTTGCTTACAATCTCTCCATGAGGATCTCTTTATTTATTTTGCCTCTTGTGTTTCAGGTTTTCCACCTTTGCTACTCCCTGGGCAGCCATGTCCCCAGGTGGGAAATAGGTGGCTTTTGTTCTGTGGGAGTTCCAAGTGAGTAATGGCTCATAAATGGGAAGCGTCGTTTCAGGGGAGACAACAAAATGTGTTCCTGCATGGCTGAGCTGCCCAAACCAGCTCAGGAGCAGGCAGAGGCACAGCAGGGCAAAGCTGGGTGTGTGTGTGCTGAATGCGGCACAGCAGACCCTCCACACCGCTTCCAATATGCCTGAGGGAGAGTGTCAGGAGGATGGAGCCAGGCTCTTTTCAGTGGGATCTAATGATAGGACAAGGGGCAATGGGTATAAGCTGTAACAGAGGAGGTTCCACATAAATATGAGAAGAAACTTCTTCACAGTGAGGGTGACAGACACTGGAACAGGCTGCCCAGGGAGGTTGTGGAGTCTCCTCTGGAGACTTTTAAAGCCCACCTGGACGTGTTCCTGTGCAATGTGGTCTAGATGATCCTGCTCCAGTGGGGGGATTGGACTAGATGATCTTTCAAGGTCCCTTCCAATCCCTAACATTCCGTGATTCCATGATTCCGTGAGTCCCCATGGTAAAATAAGTCCTGGCCCACATGCTGGGTGCTGAGCTGGCCAAGAAGCTCTTTTTTTTTTTTAAGCAAAAAACACAGTTTCTGTGGAGTGACAACTCAGAGCTAAGCAAGAGCCTCCCATATCAGAGGGAGCAAACCCCTATGGGCTTTAGGAAGCTTTTAAGATACACTTGAAAACCCTTTTTGTGCCTCCCCTGGAAGCCACAAGCCCCCTCATGCTGGACCAATACTCTGTACCTAAGTTGGCTTTCCTGGGAGACCCCACAGCAGAGCCACTCACAAGACCAGGGACACCAGGACTGAGTGGAACCCGTGGAGCCACACCTGAGCAGGTGATGCTATTGCAGTAGCAGAGGGAACAGTCTTTCAGAGGAGCATACCGGTGGACTCCAGCAGGTCCAGCCGAGGCCCACACGTTTCCCTACGCCCGCCCGTAATCGCCTTACGCCCACCGCCGCCTACCCGCCCCCTCCCAGCTCGTTCCTTCCACCACTGACGCGGCGCGGTCGCTGGCAGGGCGCGGTCACGTGAGGCAGTGGCCGTGCGCTTGCGCGGCATAGTCACGTGCCCGCGGCGGCCCTGTGGCGGTGACGAGCACGGCGGTGTCATGGCGGTACCGGGCAGAGGTGGGCCGGGCCGGGATGGGATGGGGTGGGGTGATCCCCGGCTCGCCCATCTTGGGGCCCCCGGCGGAAAGCGTGGCCTGTGCCCTGCGCGGCGCCGTTTCCATTAGCAGCGCGCGGCGGCCGATACTGGGGCCTGGCTCCGCCTGAAGGCTCCGACCTCCGCAGAACGCTCTGGGGGCGGCTCCTGGTACAGGGCTGTTCAGGCCTCACCCCTTCCTCAGAGGCATGAACTGCGGGAACACCGAAAAGGGTGAGGCGTCTCGAGGACAGGTCCGAGGGGGTGCGAGAGGCCCGGGGGTGGGGGGTCTGAGGCCCTCGAGGGAGGGCAAGGGTCTGGGGGTTCATAAAAGCCCTGGGCAAGTTCCAGGCCCCGTGGACTTTGTGATTGGGTTGGGGATACCCGTGTCAGGGGGACCCTGGGCAGCTGGCAGGGGACTGTGGGACAGCAATCCTGGTACTGAGCCTCTCCAGGTGTCTGCAGGTGTGAAGGAGGACTCCTACAACGTGCTGGACCTGGCAGAGTACACCAAGAACCGTCCCTGGTGGCGCAAGATCTTTAGCCCCAGCTCAGGGTCAAGCACCGAGAAATACAATGTGGCCACACAGCTGATGATTGGAGGGGTCACAGGATGGTAAGATGTGCAGGGATTGCCGTTGCTGTCTATGGTAGGCAGGATGCCTGCGGGCACTAGCTGGGCTTTTGGGAACATGCTGACAGGTGCAGGGGTAGTCATCTGGCAGTCTTTCAGAAAAGACAGGTGTCCAGCTTGCTCAACCCACTGTGCCCTGGTGTGCTCTGCTGAGCTGTGGAAGGCTTTAAAAGCTGTCTAATGTGGTGCTGAAGAGCCAAGGCTATCTCCTAGGGAAGACAGTGGCATCAGGCTTTAATTTTTGAGCTAATTCTCTTTAACTTATGGCATAAAGTGGTGGTGTTGAATTTAGGACAGGCAAATACGAGGTTCTTGGAACAAGGATACCTTCTTCCCTGAAAGTGGATGTGCATCAGGCATCTGCACAGAAAACTTCGGTGGAGGTGGCTTATTGTGCCTGTGGGCATGGTTCCTAGGGTTTCATGTCGCTGATAGCAAGTGCTGGGGGCTTGTGGCTCTATTTGCAATTTCATTCACACAGCAGCATTGTTTGAGCTGAAAACTTGGTGTAATCACACTGCTTTGCTTCTTGCCATGCCTATCTTCTTTGTCTGGCACAGGGGTTACCATTTAAAAGTGTATGACAGAAATTCATTTTCTGATAACAATATGATCTGGCCACCTCTCTCTTGTACTTTCATTAAGTGTATGTATTCAGAAATGGGTAAGAGCAGGTTGCTGTGTTGTTTTGCACAGTTGATAAGGAAACTGGTCAAAGTAAAGTTTGGTTTGTGTGATACAATAACACTAGCTCTTTGCTGCATGACTGAGGGGTGGTGTGGTGCTTGCTTGAGTTCTTGTGGCTACAGTGATGTCTTTCATATTGAGAGCATGTAATTCAGTTTGGAGACTAGTATAGCTTTAGACCACTGCTGTCTGCTTGTTTTGGCATTTTTGTCTTCTGAGAAATGAAAAGGAGAAGTAAGCAGGTTTTTGGGCAACAAAGAAGCTTGCCTTGTTATCTTCTTCCCATGCTCTACCACAGAGCAGCAGCAGATATGCTGCTGAATTTCCCTTCAGAGATGATACCAGTTAAAAAAAACCAGAAAAAACAAAGCCAAAGATTTTGGGTGAAATCTTGTGTTACTGATTACTCTTTTGGGAGAAGGTTGACATTGCAGTTTTAATTCTTATATCTTCAAAAGGTTGAAATATGATAGCGAGAAGTAAAAATGCCATAAAGCATCATTTCTGTCTGAGTGCAAATCCTTTCTCTCTGGTTGCATGTGGATTTCTTCTGCCATTTATCAGGCTGTCTCCAAGTCTTGGGTAATTACTGCCAAAGGCACTCTTGCCTGTGGGAGGCATGCTGAGGAGTGTGTTTGGTATCTCATTTTCCTGACTGTATCCTGGTTGATTTGTAGGTGTACTGGATTCATCTTCCAGAAAGTTGGAAAGGTGGCAGCGACAGCAGTGGGAGGTGGCTTTTTCCTACTTCAGGTGTGTATGAACAGTGGTCAGACTTTCTGAGAACTGTGCTGGTGAGAATGAAGTGCTGTCTAGTGATCATTACCTGTTAGGATGTGTGGGGTCAGTTTCTCGCTCTCTGGGTGGCTGTGGATGTCATGGAGTTGTGTTGTCTGGGCTACATACCTGCAGCAGCAGAGCAGGATCAGTGTGCATAAACTTAAGGATAGCCAAAAAAGGTGCTGTGCTTAAGGCCTACTAACAAAGGTGTGAGGGTGTTATTCATGCAGGGCCACCTGAGTGCAGCAGAAGGCAGCCTTTATGTGCGGCAAATCGTGTTGCTGCTTCAGGACTGTTTGGTCAGAACTGGCTACCATACTTGGTCCTATGTGGAGATGGTGTCCCTGTAGGAGCAGCCCTGGATATCAACAGGGATTTGTCTGTCTATGATATGCTTCCTGCTAACTTGGCTACTTGAGGAGTCAGGCCAGCACAGGTGGGTCTCCCTGTAAAGCACTGGGGAAAAGGAAAGAATTGGGATCTCTCTCTGTCCTCTGCCATTTCTTCTGGTTTTCAAGAACCCTGTCACTGAGGGGAGCTGCTCAGATGTGGACATGCAGCTTGTACATCCTGCAGGAAGTGGAACAGCTCTCAGGCCTTGCTCAGTAGTCTTGTTTATTTGCTTCTCAGGCGCTATTCTGTTTGTGGCTCGTTCTCCCTACTCTTCTGTCTCTGCTTGTTCTTCTGAAAGCTAGAAGCTTGCTTTGAGCAGGGAGAAATTCACTGCTGAATCATCTTGACCAGATGAAATATTTAGAAAGGAACAAGCTATTAATAGCTCTGTCCACCCACAGCAGCAGGAGAACTGCAGAGTCTCAACAGTGTATGTGGCAGTTGTGAGGGGGAGGTGATGCCAGCTTTACATTAGAGAATAGAGGCTAAGCTGCAATGTGTGCCCTGGTGCTAAGGGATTACTGTGGGAGACAGATGTTGCAGGACAGTTAATACAGCTACAGGGATGGCCCTTTGTCCAGTTTTTAAGCTACTGTGCTCATCCTGTCAGCCCACTGGACAGCTGTGTGGCAGGTGGCTGTGGTCAGGAAAGGTGCATGGGCAAGGGGGTCTGTTTAACCATGGTCACGCAGGACTTTACTCCAGGAACTTTCCTTCCAACCCTCAAAACTCTAGATTGCAAACCACACGGGATACATCAAAGTGGACTGGAAGCTTGTAGAACGGGATGTGAACAAAGCTAAGCAGCAGCTGAAATTTCACAGCAGCGGCAACAAAATGTCTCCAGAAGTGAAAAGCAGAATGGATGAGGTGAGATAACTCTCCCATGGCATGTGCAGATACTTAGCTGAAGGAACAGCAGAAAGCATGATTGACTCCTGGGTTCTTATGGATCTTCCATTGTGCAAATACAAGGAGGGAATGCTTGTATGACAGCAAAACTGTCATGGCAAAGGCTGTCATTTAGCTAGAATTTAATAAAGCCTTTGACACCGTTTCTCACAGCATTCCCCTGGAGAAACTGACTGCTCATGGCTTGGATAGGTATACTCTTCACTGAGTAATAAACTGTCTGAATGATCAGGCCCAATGAGTGGTGAAGAATGGCATTAAATCAGTTGGTGCCTGGTCACATGTGATGTTTGCCAGGGCTCAGTATTGGGGCCAGTTCTGTTTAATATCTTTATCAGTTATCTGGATGAGGGGATCAAGTGCACCCTCAGTAAGTTTGCAGATGACTCCAAATTGGGTGGGAGTGTTGATCTGCTTGCGGGTAGGAAGGCTCTACAGAGGGATCTGGACAGGCTGGATCAATGGGCTGAGGCCAAAGGTATGAGGTTCAAGAAGGCCAAGTGCCAGGTCCTGCACTTGGGTCACAACAACTCCATACAACACTATAGGCTGGGGGAAGTGTGGCTGGAGAGCTGCCCAGCGGAAAAGGACCTGGGGGTGTTGTTTGACAGCCAGCTGAATGTGAGCCAGCAGTGTGCCCAGGTGGCCAAGGCCAGCCAACAGCATCCTGGCCTGTATCACAAACAATGTGGCAGCAGGACTAGGGAAGTGATCGTTCCTCTGTACTTGGCACTGGGGAGGCCACATCTTGGAATAGTGTTCAGTTTTGGGCTCCTCACTACAGGAGACACATTGAGGTGTTGGAATGTGTCCAAAGAGGGGCAACAAAGCTGGTGAAAGGTCTAGAACACATACCTTACGAGGAGCAGCTGAGAGAACTGGGGTTGTTCCGTCTGGAGAAAAGAAGGCTTGGGAGAGACCTCATTGCTCTCTACAACTATCTGAAAGGAGGTTGTAATGAGGTGAGTGTTGGTCTCTTTCCCCAAGTAACAAGTGATAGAGAAAATGGCCTCAGATTGCACCAGGGGAGACTTAGGTTGGATATTAGGAAAAATTAATTCACCGAAAGTGTTGTAAAGCACTGGAACTGGCTGCCCAGGGAAGTTTTTGAGTTGCCATTGCTGGAGGTATTTAAAAGACGTGTAGACGTGGTGCTTAGGAACATGGTTTAGTGGTGGACTTGGGAGTGCCGCATTAACGGTTGGACTTGATGATCATAAAGGGCTTTTCCAATCTAAACAATTCTATTATGATGCTATTATTCTTTGTATGCATATTTGAGACAGCCAGGGTGGTTTATAGGCATGACCAACCACATCACTGTGTGTTGCTGCAAAATCCTTGGGGTTGGGAGAAACGTGCTGGGGTGTGGGGAGAAGTCTCTTCAGTCTGACAAGCTAAGCAGAAGAGTGGCCTAGTTACCCTGGACTCTGCTGTACCCTGGTCTGGCACACATAGTCAGCAGCCTCTTCTGTCAGACTGACTATGCTGGTTGTAAAAGAGCCCTGGAGCATGTAGGCTCAGACTGCAGCTCTTGGAGGATCTGGGCTGCACTGGGACTGGGTCAGTTCAGGAGCTGTACATGCAGTGGGGAGATTAGGGAGGAGAAGTCGTTAGGTAGGATACTTTACCCGAGCAGTGGCCTCTCTGCAAGTATCAGTCACCTTGGAGAACAGTCCGAGGGATGTTTTCCTATGGGGAGGGTGGGTGAGTGACCTGCTGTTGTTGAACACTGTTGGCTCTTCTCTCCCTTGCATAGGTGATCATATTTCTGAAGAAGAATGTTATCCTGACTGGAGGGTTTGCTGGAGGATTCCTGCTCGGAATGGTGTCCTAGAAACTGCACTCGACGCTTTCTTCATGCCCAGCCTCCCCTACCCTCCTTTGCTGTTGCTCACTTAGAAGTTAAGGGATGTTGCCGACAGGCTCAGTCCCTTCTGCTGACAGGTTCCTTATTTCTCACAACAGTTTCTGATCTCAAACTTCTTCCTCTCTCTGAGCTGTTAGAGTGCTGGGATCTGTCTGAAAGCTTATTACTTTCGGTGTATCATTGCAATTCCGTTCCCTATGAAATGTGCCCAGTCCCAAATTTTCTGATGAGTTGCAGTCTCATAAACATGTAGTGGCAGAGAAGTCTCTTAAATGCACTCCTTCGTAGGTGCTCAAGGCTGTTGTTACATGTCTGCCAGTATGTGTACAACAGCTGTCCACTGCTATTTAGCTTGCACTTTTTCTACCTGGGTACCTGAAAAGCCTATGCTCTTCTCTGCACAGAGATGATGTATGCAATCCAAAATATCTGTCCTGGGGTGCATGCAGATGTGTTGGGACAGCCTGGGCTGTGTCCAGGGCAGATGGATAAGGAGCAAGTTCACACTCTATATGGTGCTGGGGGTTCTCCCGCCTTCCCCCTGCCATTGCACTGCACATAGATGGCCATTTGGCTTGTTCTCTGCTATTATTCTTATCCCTTATTGGAACTGTAGCACCGCTGATAGAAACTGAGCACCATGGATGACTCTCCAGGCCTTTTGCTTGTCATGTGTTCTGAAAGTCTCCAAGCTTCCTGCACTGTAGAGCAACTTTCTTGCTAGCTGACTGCCCAGCCTTTGAAATGTGCTGGGGTGCTCTCTTGTGGTGGACAGGCTTCCAGTGTGCTTGACCTGTAATGTATTAGGCTAGCTAGTGCAGGCAGTGTCTGTTTCAGCAGTGCCACTTACTGTAAATCAACTTGGGCCTCAGACTGGTGTTTCTAGGTCTACCATGACCTTCTCTGGCCACTTTGGTGTTGTAACCATGTGGGACAAGATTGTAGACAGGAAATGCATCCCTATTTAGAATACATTGTACTGGTCTGGGTCCCTGTTGCAAGCTCTATTAGAGTGGTGGTGGGGGAAAATGTGAAATCTGGAGTGCTGTCCTTTACCTGCCTCTTTAGAGCACAAACTCCATTTCCTCAGTCTCCACAAGCAACTGAAATGACAAAACTGTGTGCTCGTGGGAGCAGCTCATTTCTGCCTTGGTTATGTTCCTTCTGTCTTTGCGTTTACCATTTCCACAAAAAAAATGCTGTGTGCTTAATTCCATCAGCTGCAGCCCTTCTGCAGTTGATGAGGCAGCTCAGATGCAGATGTCAGCTGGTTTTGGACAGTCTGTCCCAGGACAGCTGTGTTCAGAGCTGAACTCTAACCTACAAGAGAAAGTAAACAAATCCCTTAGGAGTGTTCTGTATTAGATACACTGGACTGGCATCGCTTTCCAGAGTGCAGGGACTTGCATGAGAGTATGGTGATGTCCTCCAGCAGATACGTGTAGGAGTTTTTGTCGAGAATGGTTTCATTTTGTGAAAGTCAGCCCATCCTTCAATGGGAAACATGCTAGGGAGAGATGACATGAACTGGGTGATTGGGACACAGCACCTGGCTCAGTGACTGCACCCCATCTTCAGTGCTGTGTAATGCCTTTCTGATCATCAGTGGTTGGAAATAGGGGTCTTCCCCTGAGAGCTGCTGGAAGAGCTGGAGCGGTGGGTTCTTCCACCAGAGAATTTGGGATGAGTGCTTGCAGTTGTTAATTTTGTTTCAGCACTGTTGATTGAAGTGTCAGTGTAGAAACACGTGATTTAGCTGAGGTTTTCTCACCTTCAGGATCTAAAGAGAGGCTGCAGGTAATCAGGAAACAGAAGTTAGTACCTTTGCTCCTGTCCTTTGCTCTTCTCCTTGTCCATGGCTGAGGAGAACAAAGGAGCAGCATTCTTTTAATGATGGTCTTCCTAAAAGCCATCCAGGACTGCCACAGTCACGTGTTGCAGCAAATGGGTCTTCAGTAAACTGGTGTTTGAGAGTGGAGTGGCAGATGGTGGTGGTGGTTTTCTTTTTGTTTTTTGTAGCAACCCTGCAGGGCTGAATGTGTACGAATTCATATATTTGTATTGCAGGATATCTTTTGTTCCTGTAAGAAAAGAGTGTTGCTGCCTCTCTGCCTGGTGTGCTGCATAACACAACTTCTTCTGAGATGCACTTATCTCTACAAAGCTTTCTCCAAAGACAAAGCTCAAAGAAAATAATTACCAGACCTTAGAGATGTTTTTCAGGCTTAAATAAGTCACTTTCTTCCCAGCCCCAGGGATGGATGTACTACAGGTCCTGACTTGCTGCTATGAGGAGGAATGGTTCAGAGATGGAGTTAAAATGCCTCAATTGCTGCTGGAAGGAGCAACTAGTGACAAATTCATGTTAAGATTGATGTGAATGCAAGTAGAGAATGGAAGGACATGAGGATCTGGCAAATGTTTCAGCTTTGTCAGTGTCAGGCTCATGGCTGGCACTGTTTGATGCTGTGGGCCCACACTGGAAGCTTTGATGCTGAATCCACCTCAGTGGGGATGCATTTTCATTGTTGCAAGTGCCAAGATGAGGTGTTCTCCCCCCCCCCCGGCTCCTTTTGGTCTTGTTTCAACAACTTCTGGCATCTGTTCCAGTATGAGAAGGTTTAAAACACACTAGGCTTTTAAAGTGTTTTTATATATTGTATGTAAATGCTTGTTGAAGTGATATTTTATTAAACAGTTTTGCTGTAATAGCTCTTCTATGTGTGAGGTTTGTTGACTTCTTGGGAACCAGTATGGTTTTGTCTTACCCTACATGGTACATTTGACTTACGGGAGCAGTTGCAGCCAGTCTAGTAGCATGAGGCCACCAGCCTTCCCTCTTCTCTGCAGGTGACCATGGGCTGCCTTAATAAATCCCATCTCGATGACCCTTGCGCCAATCACCCATGTTCCAAATAAGTGAGATGCTACTGGGGTAGGAGGTGATTCTGCTGCCAGTCTGGTTTCTGAGCCTCCATGCTAAGCAAGTTTGCTCCACCTGCGTAAAAATGGGCATGGACACAAGGTAATTTTTAATAGGCACAAGGTGCAACAGAAGCCTGAATATTTTTTTTTTCTTTTTATCATCTGTTAGTGACTTTCTTTCCACTGTTCCTGCTCAGATAGGGCAAAAGGGGAAAATGAGCTACTCGACAAGTATTTGAGCTGCTTCACAATGTTGTCATCCCTTTCCCCTGCATTTCAAGAATACTAAAACCCCTATCGTGTCTTAAGGTTTTTTTGGCAGGGTAAGAGCAGGGCAGGAAGGGAAGGCTAGCCCTGAATTATTCTGATCTTGAGCCCTGGTTATAAAGGATCAAGCAGCTTCTGTTTAAACGTGACGGTATCACATGTAGCTCTGGACTGTGGATAGCAATCAAGCTGTGCAGCTTGCAGCTATGTGGTATTCTCAATAAACAACCAAACCAAGACTACAATTTGTTCCAGTCATTTATTTTGTATCATGGTATCTCAGAGCAGTGAATACAGATGGTTTGCTCTTCTATGCTTCAGTACACTCAACTATTGTGCTTAGACTACAGTGGTCTGTTTATAGAAGCTGTATTTCATAAGTAAGTTGTACTTGATCACAGCACAGAAGTCCTTTACAGCTAGGTCTAACGACAGAGTTAGGGGCCTAGTGGGTTCAAAGTCTGATAATTAGGTGCCTAGGCTCTGTAATGGACTTGGCACCCATTGAGGTGCCTGAACTCCTGCTACAGTGGATAGAGAGACTTAGGCAGCTCTGAAGGGTGATGCAGGAACCTGTCTACCAAGCTCTTCATACAGGTCACAGGAAATTCTGCTACGTGGGTGAGAGCTTCTGAAAAGCCATCTCTCCCTAGGGTCCAGACACAACTGTCTTGTGAGTGAGTCCAGAATGATGTGTTGAAAGCAAGTGCCTGCAACTGCTTGTTCAGTAAGCAGCACCTAAATCAGTTCTTGGGTCTATCCCAGGGCTTTGTAACAGGCCTCTGGGTACCAGTGGGTTGAACTACACTGAGTTCCTAACATATTGCTTATGGTGTTCAATTATACATATATTTATAAATTTTATATCAACAGTCAGATCTTTCAAAATGAATATTGCTTTTTTTAAAAAAAAAATCCTATTCCTGTAGCAATCCCTGAAATAATGTTCCTGTAACATCTTTACCATGCAAATAGCAGCATGTAGGCAATTCAAATACGAAGTAATCAAAAGTCTGTCCAGTGGGAAAGTGAGGCACTTAGGCAAAGTGACTTGTAGTCACTCATGATCTATGCAAGACCTAGGAACAATCCCCAGACCTGATTCCCATTCTTGAGCTTGAACCACTGGACAAGCAAATGTCTGGAACTACTGCATGATGGCAGCAATACCTTTGCTGTGTCAAGATGGGCTTATCATGCATCGCACTTAAACTCACTCACTTGCTATTCTGAGCTCATTTCCTGTACCTCTCACTCCAAAAGCATGAACAACTTGGTTCCAGTTCTCTACTTTGAAAGCAAGAATGGAATAGAGTAAGGTAAGCATTCTAAAAACATCAAGTTGACTTTTCACAGACACAGGTGCAATGCAAAGACAATGTAGATGATGTTTTGGTACAGAATATAAAGTCTGTTAACCAGGCCATCTGTTGGTACTGCGTTATACTTTTTGGTGTGCCAAGTGGTGTCTTCTAGGAGCAATCCGGCTTTCCTCAAAGTCTAAAGAAGGCTTGAAAAAAGCACACATGAGCTCTGCAGGTGAGTCCATGCTCTGGCACCTGCTGGAGCTGTACTGTTATTGAGGTGGTGCAGGAATTCCTTCTGAAGTTGCCTTAAACTTTTCTCTCTCCCTTTCTTCTTTCTCAAACCCTGAACAACAGATGGATCTGCCTCTGGGATAGCGGGCACAGCACTTCCGCATTTCCTGAAGCATGGTTTCACACTTATACTCCATGTAGTTGTTCACTGGAAAATAAGGAGACATAAGTCTGCAGAGAAGACATATTTAGCCCAGCCCTTCAGCTGCCACGCAGTTTCTCTGAAAAGCAAGAGCTGCTCACAAGCTTTTCATCACTCTCTGCTCTACAAGAATCTCTCTTTAGTTTCAGCTATCTAAAGCCATGCAAAGGCATCCTTGCTGTTGTGGATGGGAGCATCTTCAGTTCCCCAGTTTTGTAGCTATCACATCTCACTACAGTAAGAATGAGGTTTTCCTTACTGCTGCCTTTCAATCCTTATTTCCTTTAGTTTGTGTGCTTGTGCTGGATTTTGTCATCCATGGTCTTAAACCCAGCTGCCATGTCACTATAAGGTTTGCAGTTGAGCATAAATGTAAGAGCATCCAAAGACAACTTGGTATAGAGACGTGCACTCTTCAGTACTGTGGCATTTGTAAAAGGAAGGAGTGAGGAGCATGACTGCCAACCTCCTACTGGTGGCCTGTTGTGGGCAGGTTGTAGCTTTGCAGCATAACAGAAGCAGGCAGCACACTAGCAGGAATGCTTAACCAGATGCCATCAGCTGAACCCAACTGCACAGAGCCAGTGCCATGACTACTTTGCACACAAAGGTCCCAGCTCTAGCTCAGTAGGTTCCCTTAGCCACACAAATATTACTTGACTTCCTCTAACTTTCCTTCCTAGGCTTCTCTTCAACACTGCCAAGGCTGGGATATGGGGCTGAACAAGCTCCTAGTCTGACCTGGGGATGACTGGGTTTATGCCTTTGTGCATGATACAGCTACACCCACCTCTATGCTTTCTCTATATTGTCTTTTTTTCAGGCTCAAAGAGATTTCACTGCATCAGCAGGTTCAGGCACTGCAGGACACAGGTGATTTGCCCAGCATCCTTTCTGCCCTAGCACTTTGCTGGCTGCCACTGTCAGCTGAGGTGGCAAAACTCACAGTGCTTTGAAGGGCTGTCCAGGGGACTTTTGGAGAGAAGTCCTGTGGGTAAGCATACTGAGTCTGTGGCTTGAGTTAATAACTACCTACCTGTCTGCACAGAAGTGCAGAGCTACCTGCTCTGCCTTGGATGAGCTACACAATCATTGCACAGCTGCACCCCACCCCCCTGCCCTCAGTTTTTAAAAGACTAAAAGAAGCAACAGCAACCCAATGTGAGACAAATAGCACCCACTGGAAAGTCAGAAAGCAGCAGTGAACAGTGAATGCCTTCTGGTTAATGAGCAAGCCAGCCTGCTCTGATTGTTGGGCTATAAATTCCCTAACTGTGTTGGTGAGTGATGTGTAACAGAAGCACAGAGATCACTCTTGAGAGAAAGGTTATGGTGATGTTACTGCTTTGTGCAAGCTGGCAGCCTAGGAGGCATGTCAGGACCTTGGAGAAGAGAGCTAGTCTCTCTCTGCCATAACCTGCTGATGACGTGTGATCCAAGGCGCTCTGCCTGTGCAAGTTTGTTTCTAAAACTACAGCTACATACGGGCACACTCGGCTATCTGTCAGGGATGAATTCCTGAAAAGCACAATGGTTAGTCATACAATGGCTAGGAAAATGCAAAAAAAGATTTGCAGTGGGTATTCAGTGTCACAGAACAAGCGGACAAGATCTTTTGGAACAATCACCCACTCCAAAACCAGCCTTTGAAAAGCCAGCACCTCCCAAAGGTGCTTCCACCCTCCATCCTCTGCACTATGTACACTGTCTCTGCATGTCTGTCAGTTAATGCTCTGTATACATCTTCTATTGTATTATTCTTACAGGGAAAAATTGCTTTGTTGTCTTCAGCTATGCAGCTCAGACAGCTCCACAGCATGGTAACACATGAATGACAGCACCATTCCAACATGATATCTAGAGAAGTGGTGGACAGTGGACCACGCATGTAGCAAAGAGCTTCTTTGCTAACAACCATTCAGATTGAATCTGTACACAAAGCTACACAGGGAAAACACTTGGAATAGCTTCTGTGAATGTGATAAAAAGAATGTTGCACAGATGGGACCAAAACAGGGTTGAACATTAGCTTTTAAGTGCAATTACAGCACTGTAACTTAAAAGTGGGGAGAGAAGGCAGCCCTTCATGAGAGAATGCTCCAAACCATGAAGACAATAAAAGGTAATATCTAGATAAATGCTGGGGCAGAGTGTTGTTTGAGCTGTTACTTTGAGCTGAACAGAGTTTCCAAAAAACAATCCTGGGAAAGACAGATGTCTACCAATAACTGACTATTGCTTTTTCTCCTATGCTCCTCCCCAGCCACTGGGGTTGTTGTGGTACCTGTACACAAGACTGCAATCATTGTTTGCTGCAGCCTACAAAGCCATCCCTCTACTTCCCCAGCAGGACTCCCTCCTTGCTATATTTTAGTTAAAATGCTTGAACTCTGCAAATAAAGGCAGAAATGATTTGCAGTGGAACTGGCCTGGCTAATTTTAGCTATGGCGTCACTAGCCCTCTATCTCATTGTCCCTGAGTTAACACCATGATCTATTCTCACATGAAGTTCAGAGCATACTGGTTGAGGGCTCCACCAGATGAGTCAGGAAGAACTCCTTCCCATATGGCTGAGCTGCCCTGGCACAGAGGAATGTTTTCCCTTATTCATTCCATAAGGCAAATCTTTCCAAGAAGGAACAAATTTTTTTTTAAAAATATTGTCCTCTGCAAGTAACAAGCCTGTTTGCCCCAACTCAAGGTTCCCAAAACACATTATCACATAATCTTCCTTGTCTCTACGAATATTTAGCTAAGCTAATACAAAACAGCTGTTTAAGGTCTCCAAAGGCAGACCATCTCATACCTTGAGGACAGATCACATATACCTAACCCGTTCCTTACAGACATGTCTGACCTGGTCTTAAAATACCCTTGGAGCTAAAAGCTCTGCAGTCATCTCATACAATTCACCCACTACCCACTCTGTAAGAGATCTTATTATGAAGTCTAGCTCTCCACACCTACAGCTGAGTCCCAAGACTACACATGCGATCTGACTCCCAGCATGAAAAACACTCTGATATAAGCACAACATTATTGTTACATACTGTCTTCTACTAATGGTGTCTTTGTTATTTACAATCAAGCACAAAGGAGTTCTATTAAAAAGCAGACGTTGTAAATTTGTTTGCTTTGCAACAAGATAATGCTAATGTGCTTGCTTGCTTTCCTTCCAAGGTGAAAGGTGAACAGGTTTAAGTTAAAAGAATTAAATTCCACCAAAAAATCAAGACACCAAAAAGACAAAATGACACTTGGTACCTTGCAAGCATTTCTGTATTTCACAGGCTTGTTTCTGGCAGGGATCCTTCTGGGACATGTTCAGAGAACTAAAATGATAGGAAAATGTTACTGTAGAAACAACATACTTTTCAGGTGTTGGGGAGACAAAACACTACTTTAAACTCAATGCTCCCACTTCCCCTGTCACAGACAGTTCAGAAAACATCTACTGCTGCTTGCATATGCCTGCCAACATACACAAGATTTCTCTGTGTCTGGCTAAAGGATGATAATGTGGACAATGAAAACGGGAAGTTTTATGTTGCTAGGCTTGAATGCCTTTTTCTTTTCTCTGGTGAAAATGTGTCCTTTTCCACTTAGATGCACAATGATTCCAGCAATTATTCAAATTAACATGGCTGACTAATTTTTAACAGGTCTGTGTCTGTAGACCTTATACTAAAACATGTATTTGTGTGAAAGCCCTCTCTGAGAGCATTACACAACCAAGGACTCAGTGTTAGTCATGTAACTGCAGCTGGAGGGGGCATTTTTTAAAAAACCCAAACCAACAAAACAACTTAGTTGTGTATGTTCCATAAAGAAGACAAGAAAAGATTTTTTTTTTTTTTTCCCAGGAGAAAGTCTCTTGGAAACCCCCTTCCCTGCAAAACAGACTGGAGGACATCTCCATCTTGTTCAAAGCCCTAGAAAGCTGGATTTCAGACACTCAATTTCACTTTCTGCAGTTCTGACACCTGTAACTGTGATCTTCTGTGAGAAATCAAAAGATGGGCAAAAATTGGTGGTACTAGTAGTTGGATGGGAGACCTCTACAGGAAAGTACCACTGTTACTGAAAGCGGTGCTGGGTCTTTAGCTCTCTCTGGGCCACAGTTCAGCTCCTGCCCCTGCCCAGAGGTAGGGAGGTGCAACCTTTCAAATTTCTTATAATTCACCAGTACTTTTTCAATATCGCTAGGGCATTATTTCCAGCATCCTGGCCAAACTCCACTTGGGGCAATTACATTCTGCCCACCTAGAACTCCCCCTGATATTTCCCTTGGACACAATACTCCACTGCCTGTCCAAAACTCTTGTGTGATGTTGCTGTGTGTTGTTTAACTGCTTCCACCCCAGAGGTGGCTGCATTTCAGTGGAGAGAGAATCATTTATTGTACAAAATACACGATATCTTCCTAGAGCCACTGCTCCTGAAAGACAAAAATTCATATTAAAGAATGACTGGGGATAAAGAGAGCACAGTACAAAGCAGGAGTAATGTCTACACATACCAGATTAATCACCAGGCACGAGTTTAAGCAGCAGTTCTTCAACACCACCAAGCTGTAAGCAACAAGGAAAAGTTCAATACGTCTACAGTTACTGTGGCTGAGCTAATGGACTTCAACAAAATAAGAGTCCTTTGCCGTCCCTCAAGGATCTCAAATGACTTCACAAACAGGCATGACTATGGTCTATTGTTGCCACCATCCTTACCATGAGATGGTGCTCTATCTCCCAAACGCGAGAGTTACTATCCCTGTACTGCTCACCCTGGGACAGCTGCCACATATGAGGCAGCCGGGATGGGGGGAGCTGGCTGGGTCGCAGCGCCTCACCCAGGGGAACCTGAACTCTTTGGATCCGAGCCCTCAGCATACCTTCCTCCTAGGGGAAAGTAACAAAAAGAGTAGGCAGTTACTGGCAATGCAGTAGAGGCACCTGCAATAGCAAATCTACAATTACTGGGAAGCTCAAAGGACACTTGCCTCTTCTGCAGCCACAAGCCACGTTTTGCGGTGCTCATCACAGTAAACACCTACACGTCGCACCCACAGTCGGACAGGAGGAGTGCCAGCGTGCCCTCCTTCTGCCATTCCCTCAGTCACTTCAGGATGCTCCCGTTAGGTGGATGGCATCAACCCGCAGGATGCATGCATGGTCTCTTTAACTCTGAATACGGAGAAAGCTCTCAGACCTGAAAGGCACCTTTGGGTGGCATCTGACTTATAGTATGAGATGCTATGTACTGAAATGTCCCTAAAAGTCAGCTTGCAAAACTAAGGTGATGCCTAAGTGAACAGAAATTTCATGACAAGTTGTACACTGGGACATGCGTACTGTATGGCATTTGTAAGGCATTCTTGGGTAAAAGGTGCTATTTGCACAAAGTTAAACCCTGTGAATATTGGCTTTGCTTATTCCATTAACAGTCCTATTAACAGTCTTTGTGTAAAACAGGGGGGAAAAAAAAGGGAAAAAAAGAAAAAAGTGGTGTACATAGGAGTTCCGTGGCTAATAATGGTCTAAATCCCAAAAGCAAAACTTGTGACAAGAGGTGAAATTAGCTTAACAGAACGAAGATCACTCTGGAGACAAAGCATGAAACTCCATATGAATGACTCTCATATTTGGAACTTGCAGAGCTGTCATTGTGAAGGGTCCTTCATCTCATCTCTCAAGAGGACGTCAGCATTGTCCAGTCATATACAAGCTTCTTGTGAATAGCTCTCGTGACTTTGCGTAGTTCAGCTTTTAGATGGTTACAGAGAGCCACCGATATCAGCAAGGGCAAAGGAATTTTGGACATTGAGGTGGTTCGTCCTACTGGAATTTTTGTTTAACAGCAAGTTTATCTGTATATCAGTTAGATCAAGCTGAGTCATTAGCAAATGATGGCCAGGGGAAAATGATTCTCTCTGTGAACCCTAGAAGAGGTAATCAAAATGATATAGACAGTCTTCATTCTTTATCTAGGTTTAAAGTAGAACAGAATTAAGCTGTAATACATATAACATCCTCCTGCTATAGAGCAGATGCAATATTCCTATCCCAGCGAAACACAGTGGACTTCTGAAAACTTGTAAAGTTATAAGGCATATTTCAGACAGGAGTAAGAAAATCTGATTACAAAATAAAGTAGGGAAAGTCAGAGAGAGAAAAAAATTGTTATACATTGGGGTACATATATAACAGAAAACACGCTTCCATGTTGTTCCGTATCTTACATCAGTGCTTCTCAACCTTTTTGAATCAAAAGATCACTTAGCCTTTTTGAAAACAAAACACCAACCACGGATTAGCCTGAACAACACTGTCATATTATTTCAATTTCTAACAAAGTAAACTTTGAATGTTCTTTTATTTTTTTTTCTCTCGTTTTGTTTATTTCCTTGCTTGATGTGTGAGAATGTGTATGTTCATTATAAAAAGCACCACTGTTCTGAAGACTGTTCTGTGATGTTGTACAGCCCTCCCAAGCAATGCCCCAGCAGTTGGGTCACTGGTATTTGGAGGAATGTGACAGCAGACTGACAAACCTCGTAAGGCCTTTAAGAATAAGCTATGGGGGTCAAAGAGACGAATTCTTTTCATTCTGCTTTACCCTAAGTCACCCTGTAAATTTAAGCCTATGTGTGGAAATCACTTTGCCCAACAGTAAAATGCAGCAATCATCACTGCTTATTTTCAGTCAGCTGAATGTAATCACCTAGGTTGGAATTTGGCCAGGATACTCTCCTACTCTGCAGGTCCATCATCAAAAATGCCCAAGAACTTGCTTTTCTTCCATGCAAAGCTGGAATTTCTACAGCTCATCATCCCCAGAACCAGAAGACTCGAGACTGACTTCAGCACTGAAAATATTAGTAAGTGAACACTATTTCCTACAGTAAGTAAACTCTCATGGAAGGTCTCCTATCCAAATACTAACCTGGTTCAGTCTTGCTGAACTACGGGTAGGAGGACTAAAACACAAAATGTATGTTTGTGTTTACTGTGTATGAACGTGTTAGCAATGATATGTACAGGACTGTCAGAATAAGGTCTTGTGCAGAGGACACTGTGCAAAATGGGCAGTGGTTAACATACATTTTCACCCTTTGCCCCACTAATTTGTCCCAAGCTCCCTCCAAACTTCATAGCTCTGAGTTCAGTTGCCAAAGTTCAAAGGCCCATTCTGGCCTCTCTTTTCAACAGTCTCTAGGATGGCTACAAAGGTGCCCAGTTAGTGCCACAAATAAAATCTTGAGGTCAGGCAAAACCGTCAATTGGGTTTGAAGTAAGACAGTCTGTCTTTAGTACTCAAAACATAAGATTTGGAAAAGCATATGCTTAGACATTTCCATCTGAAACTTTAAGGGAAAAACATACACAATTCCTATTTTTGCAGATTTTTATCACAAAACAATAGAAAAAATCTGAAGGAAGACATGGGTGAAAGGAGAGTAAGTTAACTTATATTTAAACAAGTTGTAAAACCTGTTTCTTATATTGTTTGCTTCATAATCTCTTAGAAAATCCACCATACCCAACACAAAACCCATCAGCTTAAATTTGCAGGACTGCAGCATTATCCTTTGACACAGATTTTAATGTTCCCATCAACATAATTGCAGAAGTTGAGCTGTTGAAGGTATTATTTGGGGAGATTTAAAGCCCACAGACAAGAATAAGACTTGCAGGTATTCTATCCATCTCAGGCCTTAGAAGTTTAATGCTGTTCTGGGACCTAGATGGATTTGAGTCATACGATATATGAACAAATAGGAAAATGGCCGGAGGAGGACTGCATCTTGTAGTGAAGACAATTTATTTCTTTTAAATTGGATACATTAAAATATTTTATGAAAACAGTGAAAGAAATTGCTTCAGCTGCCACCTGAACCATCCCCAGAGCTGGAGCTCAGGATGCTGAACCCTATTTTAAAAGGGGACTGGGTCAGATTGTTAGAGTTCAGCTGCTGTTTAGACACCAAGGGAAAAAAGCAATGCTGAGGTTCAGTGAACTGGGCACAGTGTTGTGCTAACATGGCTACACAGCTTCTGGACCAAGGCTGGCCAGGTTTGGCCTTCTGGTGGAATGTGTACAGCTGCTTGCACACCTCTGTACACATAGCCTTTGAAGAGCTAAAAGGAAGCTGAGCTTTCCCAAAAAACCCAGCCTGTGTCTTGTAACAAGTCAGGGATCAGATGAGCTGTCTGCTGAGCATGTTGACTCACTCTAAAGCTTCTTCTTGGGGGTTTGGACTCTACTCTGCCTGGAGCACTCGCCCCAAGCAAGCACCTCCGTGACTCCACTCTCCGCTCTGCCCGACCTACTGAGGGGTAGCAGATGCTCACCGACCAGCCGGGACTGTCCAGCAGTTTGGGGAGAGAAGATCTAGCTTTGGTAGGATCTAAAGAAACAGGAAGACAAAAAGAGATGGACACAGTGCGGAAGGGGGGGGGGGGGGG
>VYZX01000030.1:31832-55018 GCA_013401335.1 Brachypteracias leptosomus
CTCTGATCTCTTGTCAGTAAGAGTCAATGGCCAAAAGACCTTGATTTCTTTCCTCTTCTACATTAGCACATTTTAAGTGTGCAGCTATTCATTAACTTAGGAAGTCTTGCTTTTGTCACCTCTTGAGACTGTTATAGCATTCAGTAGATTATATAATCCTCTGCATTTTTTTTGTCAATGAAAACCCGAAGCAAACCAGCTGTGGTTTAGAAGAGATTTGAAAGAATCCATTTGAAAAGCATTTAAAGGTGTTTTCCATCAATAAAGCAGCATGGGCTTTTTATCAGTATCAATATATATTAATCCTTCTGACATTTATTTAGGCGGCCTATGATTTTGTGACATAAAGGCCAAAATTTTTGAGCTTATAAATGACAGCACAGGACAAGTTGGTTTGGCAAGCAACCTTTCAACCTAGTCCCAAATACAAAATGGGTGTATAATATAAAGATACTGACAATGTAGTCAGTTTCTGTGATACAAACATAAAAGTTTATTTTATAATCTTGTCAGTTTTCTAAAATTGCACAAAAGACTTGGTCAAAACCATCCAGTGCGTGATATTTGAAATAATACACGTCTTCCTTCCACAGCTGTAATCTGTGATTTTCAAACTTAAATTAGGTGATGTACAGTCCAAAACAACAACAAAAAATCTCTGCCCCAGAGAGTGTAAGAAAAGATAGAAATTAGAGGGACATAAACTTGTTCAGGGAACATAGAAAAGCTCCTCTGTTGATTTTGTCATGAAAGTCTGTGGTCTTCTTGTCTCTAGCAGCCCATTTATTGCCAAGACTTTTAGAGGTGTTGTGGAAAGAGAGAAATTTGAGGAAGTGTTTGAGTGAAAGCCATGAGCTACGTGACTGGTTATAGAGATCCTGTTCCAAGCCTGAGGTGCAGCCTGGAAGAAATATGCTTATCTTAAAATTGAATGAATAGGTGGTAAGTGCTACCCTTGCATGTTCAGTCTCCTGACACTGAGCCAGAATGGGATGAGGACTGAAGTTCTGGAGATGAAGACACACAGCTAATACTTCTATATGTCAGAAAAAGGGAACTAGTAAAAGAATACTGAGAGTTGTAACTAATACACTAAGAAAACTAATAACTAAGAAAAGCATATTTACAGCAAGATTCAGAAGATCCAGGTTATTAAGATCCAGGATAGTGAAATCATGGGTGAGCTTTAACTCTGTCAGTGGTTCACCACCATCCTGTCAGTTCACACACATCCAGATAATAGAGTGTAGCTCTGAAGGCTTCGTAGAAAATCAACTTGACTTGCTGCTATGCATGAGCAGTGAAATGTTTTTCATAGAATCATTGAATCTCTTAGGTTGGAAAAGATCTTTTAGAACATTGATTCCTGTACCTCAAATTTGTGCTATTTCAGATTCATTATTTCAAGGAAATTATATGTTTGGGGATTATAGAATAAGGCAACAGAATACTATCCTTGTCTTTTCTCCCAGTGATTGACAGCTAAATTAAATTCTGCTGTCTTGAACTGCAACTGAGCGGTACCAAACTCAGATGATTTGGACATTGCAGCCTTAGTCCAAGACCCATGTCATATTCAGTTTCCTCCTTGACCTCAGTGGGCTTTACTTTCAGGGATTTTTTTGCCTTGTTTTGGTTTTATTTTGTCTTGTAAATTCATTTTTGCTTGTATTTCTTATCTTCAGGCTACTAATTAAGCTGCATGATTTCTGATACTAGAGAAATACCATTCTGTCCAAAACAGAAATATCTCCAGAGTAAACAAATTTGTAAACTGCAAAAACTGCTTGTTTCCCTATCTTCCCTTGCCTGTTTTACGCCAGTATTTATAACAAAACAAGGCAGATAGTTCTGCCTTAGCACATCTCTAGCTATTTTGCAGTAGGGTTTTTAGGAAGAGGAATGNCTTTGGCTATTGCTGTCACATCTTCAATACTGTAACGAAATTTTATCTACATTTCCATATATTCCATATATTACCTATATAATGCTATCAAAATCCCAGAACTTTGTCCATAAAATGTCACATTATCCTTTTCATTGTTCAGGGATTGAAACATATTTTTCTTTGTGAGAGACTGTTCTCATTCTTTTTCTAAGTTAGATATCTTAGTGGCTTATTTATCTCTCTAGGATTTCCAGCAGTGCATGATCACTCTTTGTTGTGAACTATTCTTACGTAATGGCTAATAAGCTTTGCAACTCTTAAATGAGGGCACTGAAGAAGACAACTTCTAGTGAGTTAAATGGGTGATTATAGAACAGAAGCTAGTATGTATAAGATATTGTCAAGATACAGCAGGATGAGTATCCAAAGATTGAGAGGCAGTAAGGTGTATACAAGAATTTAGTATGTAATTACCTTCCCTAGTTGCATCAACAACATATGCAAATTAAGTTTCACACTTGCAAGTAACTAACTGACTGGCAGTTTGAGTATGAAAATGTCCAATCAATTTCACACAGAAATATTTGGGCATTTAGAGACCCCTGACCAGCTCTAGTTTATGTAGAAATATTGATGCATTCTTTGAAGCTGCATTACCTATGATAAGGTTGAATGAAACCAAGCAAGACTTCACTGAAATCTAATTTTTCTGGTTTTCATAGTTCAAGAGGCTATAACACACACACACATCTAACACAAGTTCCAGTGAAAAGCATCAAACCTGTTCTTAAGACTTCCATCAAGATCTTTTCTATTAGTTTCTATAGTAAGAGAACTAGCTGCAAGATACTGCCACTGTTCTCATCTAGTGATTGTAACTTCTGCTTGGAATTGATGATGAAGTTTTATCATTTCTCTAAATGACTGCAATTAAAATAAACAGCAGATCAATCAGAAGATATGAGACACTGAACAAAAGTAATTCTACATTACAAACTTAAGCCGACAAATTACTTCTCTTAAGCATTTGCTTTTCTGGTAAATCTACATCTCTGATGTTAAAATTTATCCCATGTTAAATTTTGCAGTTTCCTTTCTTTTTCTCTACCAGTTGCAAAGAAAAACCCAAGAAAAAAGGTAAACACACTCTTCTCTAAGGTCTCCACCCCACCTCCAGTGAATTTACTTTTACTACCTAGCAAATCTCTCTGTCACCAGAATAGCAACTGTATCTGCTTTATTGCTGCAGATAAGGTGGTACTTTTTCAACATACCTTACTTACAATCCAAATGTATTGTATGAAGTTCTAAATATAACTGGAACACCAAGTGTGGTAATTTTAGCAAAGGGAAATTGAAAAGATGAAGTGAGTAGAAGTACTTGTGGAGAAAGATCTTTGTGTTCCATCATAATGTCTTGTTCACAAGCAGAGTGAATGATGTGAAGCACATGAAGTATTACTGTACCTGATATTTTCCCAGATAACTGGAAAATATTATGTCAGATTCCCTGCTTTGCTTGGTACAAGACATAGAAGGTGATTAATTCTTAGGATCTGTCTTTAGATCTGGTGGTGGGTCGGGTAACTTTAAGACTGTAGGACTTCTGTGAATTTGCAATCCATACAATTACTGGAGGGGAAAGGGCAGCACAGAAAACATATTTAGTATTCTTTTAAGCTAGAGAATCTCTCTAATAACTACTGGTTGCATTTTTTTTAACTTCCATTGCCTGAGTCGGACAGATACAACCTGTAATGCCTCTTATAGCCAATATTTCCAATAACTCAAGTTTACATCTCAATGAAAGATAAGAGAGAGTCAGTGATTTTCCTTTTCCTGTTTAATGCATATGGGGAAGGAGGGTATCGGTGAGCTGTTTGCTTGGAATACACAGAAAGGATCTCTTGCATTTTTTATCAATGAGAATTTCTCCTGCTCAGATACTTGATACTACAAATGGGCAAGTTTTTCTTGGATTTCATTGGCAATATTTCTATCTCAGGGACATTTACCCTTCTTTTGTTCAGAATGTGTTTGAGTATCAATTATTCTGTCTGTCTGTGTTCATGTATGTATGGCAAGGTATAGATATATATAAAATATGCCTATCGTATAGATGTTAAAGATGTACATGCATAGTATGGATGTGTGTATATAGTATACATATATGGAATATGGTATTCTTTATAAGAAATTCTATGTGTCACTTGGGAAATGCTGGAAAGTTTCTACAGAAGCTGTTGATCCAGGAATTCCTAGAAAGCTCCAGAAGATTATAAAAAAGATTCTGGATCCTAGAAATTCCTGGAAAGCAGTGGCATGCTCCTGGAAAACCTGTAGATCCAGGAATCCCTAGAAAGTACTAGAAAATTCCCAGAAAGGCTCTTGATCCAGGAATTCTAAGAAAGCAGTTAGATATTCCAAGAAAGCTTTGGGTAATTCTACAAAAAATCTAGGCCTGGGAATTCTTAGGAAGTGATGCAGAATTTGTAGACAAATTCTATTATAGCACTAGAAAGTGCTGGAAAACTCTTAAAGCAGAGATGGAAAGTCCAAGAAAGCAATAGGGGGAAATTCCTAGACGGCATCTGGAGGACTCCTTGAATGCAGTAGGGAAATTTCTAGAAAACATCTGGAAGATCCATTGGGGACATCCCTAGGAAGCCATGGGGTCAGTCCTAGGAAGTATAGGTAAGAGTCACATAAAGTAGTGCGAAAATTCCTAGAAAGCATTATGAGGATTCCTAGAAGGAACACTTGAAATTCCCAGGAAGTAGAAAGGAAGTTATTAGAAAGCATTAGTAGGATCCTCCAAAAGCCATCGGGAATTTCCTAGAAAACACCTGGAGCATTCTTAAAAAGCATTTTGAAGGTGAGGGGAGGGATTCCTAGAATCTATTAGGTGGATTCCTAGAAAATAGTTTGAAAATTCCTGGAAAGAAGTGGAGAAGATCTGTAAGAAGTAGAAGAGAAATTCCTAGGAAGCAGCATTGAGAATTTCCTAGAATCAGTAATGTTCCCAGAAAGTCTTAGGGGAAATTCCTAGAGAGTACAGGGAGTATTCAGGGGAAAATTCATAGGAAGCATCTCCAGAGATTACTAGGAAGCATATGTATGATTCCTAGAAAGCAGTTGGAAATTTCCTAGGAAGTGTGTAAACTTCCTAGAAACCACAGAGACAAAACTCCAAGAAAGCAAGAGGAGGATTCAGAAGATTCCTAGAGAGCATAAGAAAAATTCCTTGAAAGTGTTGAGAAGATTCCTTGATGAAAGTGCTGAGAAAAACAATTACAGGAAGTAGTGGGGGAATTCCTAGAAAGCAAATGAAAAATTTCTAGAAAGCAGAGGAGATATTTCTGAAAACCAGTAGTAAGAAATTCCCAGAATGTATCAGGAGCATTACTAGAAATCATTGGGAAAATTGGTAGGAAGGAGCAACAAAATTTCCTGGAAGGCAGAGGGAGAAATCTTAGAAAGCATAAGCTGAAAAGAAATTCCTAGAAAGACATTGCAGAATAGTTGTATTGAACACTTAAGACAAAAACACTTTTTGAGGATCCAGCTCAGAAAAACATGCCCAGTCCTGGAAGAATTTAAATATGTTTGTTATTACTGTAGTTGTACCATGACTTGAATGTGCAAATGCCTGTAGAGAAAGTTTTCAGAGGTGTTCTTAATGTCTAAATAGTTACAGTTAGCTGTACCAGGGAGAAGAGATTGATGGTAATGGGGAGTTTATTTCAGGATGAGTCCAAGCCAATATGATATTTCTCCTTTAGCAATAGAGTCTTTAAAAGTGCTGAAAACAAAGAATTGCCTCACCTGGGGGTTTGAAGACTCCCTGGTGGTATCCCATTAGCTCTCAAAGTATTGCTACTTTTCATGAAATTCAAAATCTTGTTACTAGAAGATTGCTTCTACAGAGATCATTTTCCTTCAATACTCTTAGAAGCCATGCTCAAAATCCATTTGGGCATTAGTTCTCTGATAGCAACAGTCCATTATAAAACTAATAAACCTTAGGATATGAAGCTTCCCCTTCCCCACCCCTTTTGAAACAACATTATCTTATTCTGCTTGGCCTTCTCAGCATTTTTCTACAGCATTTGTTTATCCTGGTTTGTCCTTTTTTATGCCATTTCTGGCATCACACGAAATTACATTGATTGCATATCTGAGAATGATAGTTAATATCCTAGAAATATGATGTAATTTTACTTAGTCAAGGTGTAGTTTGGAATTTAGAATGGTTTCTTCTATCTGCCATTTCAATTTAGGATTGTCTACTCTTTAGTGTCCCTCCCTTTTCCAGTTGTCTCCTTTCTCCTTTTGATAAAAAGATGCTCTACACTTCTTGATTAAGTTTTTAGAAGATTATCCTAAGATCATCAGGAACCAAACTGTTAGTTTTGAGAGCTGTGTTTACATAATTATTCTCTGCAGGACACTAAGCAATCCCATTACTGTGCCTCTGTTCCATTCCACTCAAGCCTTGTCCACTCTAGAGAAATGCTGTAGAAGTATCCTGTTGTTGCTAACAACACTGAATTAACAGTTTTGCTACAGAAATAAAGTCATTAGTATAGATGGTGTTTCTCCTTGGGTTGAAAGTTTAATTCCATCAGCAGCTGCTATTCTTTTTCCCCATACAAATTCCAGCTATATTACAGTACTAGCAAATCTTGTTGTGCTCTTGGTTATCTTAGATGCTAAAATGCCAGTCTAAATTCAATGGAAGGTTTTACGAAGTAATTTCTGTGCCTTAAAAGGGCAAACCACTTGCATTTTATGGTTTATTAAAGGATATTCTAAGCTGATACAGCTTATCTGCAGCTCTCACTCCAGACTTCTCAGAATAACGTTTAGAAGTGGATTTTGGTTTATGTTTGCATTATGAGAAAAATGTTTTTCAGTAGCCCAGAATTGCTTTGCATTGTTAAAATGTGATCTTATTTCAAATAAGCCTATAAGCTTAGAAACCAAGCATATGTAAGTTGAACGAAATGGATGTTAAGAAGGTTTCATGAAGATTTTGTGCCCCTTTCAGTTTAGGTCTTTCTTAATTCCTTCTCAAAACCTGTCCTGTGTTCTTTTATCCTCTTTATTGCTAGGGTATTTTCCGCCTCACCTGTATGTCTCTTATTGCTACAGACAGTGTTTCTGCATCTGCCAGAAGTGATCCTTTTGTCCCATATTCCCTGTGCAATTTTCAATGTCTCATTCATCATGAATCCACTGTGTGCTTCTCTTTGCCTGGTCTGATTCCAGCATGGTGCATCCCCTGTGGTTTCCCATCCTATTTTCCCTAACTGTATGGGGCTTAGCATTCAGTGTCATTCTTTGCCTCTGACTGAATGGAGCTGAAGCTGAAGATGTTGCTTACGTCCATGTTTTCATAGAAAACCACCACCCATAAAGTAGCATTAGTGATGTGATTTCGTAGATTGCTGCATGCTACCTATCTCTCTGTCTTTTACTAAAACACAGTGAAAGAAAGTTATAGAAGTGTCCCTGAAGATCATTTAGAAATGGCCAAACTCTCAGTGGTGCAGAAACCATTTCAATTTTTTTTTAAAAAAGAACTAACATCAATATATTCACACAGAAACCTCACTAGTTTTATCAGCATATGAGAATCAGGGCTGCAAATTGTCAAACCTAATTAGACAAGAAAATATAAGCAGAAAGATTAAGCCGGTAGTTCATCTGCTCCAGCATTGTATCTCTGATGCTGAGTAGCAACAGCTCCTTCAGAGGTTGAAATTATGCAGTCATCTCTGTCCTTCAATGGAAAATACCTTTTTATGTCTGCCAGGTAGAAGCTGTTGACCTTAATGTTCACAGGTTATATCTTTCAAAGCCTTCTAAAAAATACTTCTGCATATTTGAAGTGAAAAATATATGTATTTAAATAGTCATAGTAACTCTGAATACTCTTGTTATCTTTATACATACACAAATATATTCAGTCTTTGACAAGTATAGAATTTCTCTTCAGTAATTTTCACCACCATGCTTGATCTTTAGAATTAAATGCAAATAAAATGGAGTGTAAAAAAAACCCCAAAACTGAATAGCATTTCAAGAAAAGTAGCTTTCAGAGGGAGCTGGGAACTACCTTTTCTTTAGTCCATCTGCTCAGCTCTTATAAGGTCTTTCTTTTGAAATTGCACAGTGCTTGCATTTTTCTTCTGGATTCCCAGTAGCATTGGTGTAAATAATTGCAAATTGCGTGATATATCTAAGTGGTGACAACTAGGAGAGCAAACTGCAAGAAATATAAGGACAAACTGAGTGATTTGTAGACTCAACTTACTTTCTCTACAATGGATCTTCTAAATTACTGAAAGAATTTTTCCAATTTTTTATCATCTTCAATTTTAAAAAAGTTGATTTAAGTTCTACATTCTTTCCTTCTTGTCCTTGAAGTGTTGGGGCCTGGACTGTGGGCCCTGAGTTGTAGTTGACTTACAGATGAGTCACAAACCAGCAGTGTGTCTTGTTCCCCAGGTGGTTTCAGGCCCTAGAGGCAGAACCTGGCCCACCTGTGTGAGGCCCTGCCTTCCCCCAAGTGATCATGGTTGGGGTGGCAAGTGAGGCTAGAGATATATCAACCAGGAACCAGCCAGTCTGTGGAAAGCAACAAGAAGCTGATCAATTAGAAGAGAGTTGCTGTTGAAGTAAGTTCCTATTGGAGGCAGCTTGCTGAGCTCTCTCAGTGGTGTGTTCCCCCTTGGCTGACTTGAGATGGAGAAGAGCAAACAGATGAAGAATAAAAGATGAAGGTATGCTGAGAGGATGTTGCTGAATTTGGTGTTGGCCTGAGGAAGAAGAGGGCAGCACAATCCTTTATTGTGTGAGGGTTTTTTTACTTAAAAGTTAGTGTGGTGAGAAGCCTGACTGGAACCCAGTTTTCACTATTTTAATGTAATTCATTCTAAGTCAAAAGCATGGTGGAATGATGATAGATCAAGCAGGTATTTGTTATATAATATCAGGGATCTAAAATCCTTAAGAAAAGCAGAATTATAATTGCACATATATAGGGAGAAAAAGGACTTTTAAAAGGAAAGCATAAAACAGTGATCTAATTAAGGATAAATAGCATATTGCATCCAGTCTTCAAAATGCAATAGCTTCCCATATAAAATAACATTTTAAAAAGGATATGGATTTGTCTTTGAAGGACAGAGATTTGAGCTCCAGGGAATAGGCTTTTTCCACCCGTTCTTATTTCCGCCTGCCTTTCACTGTGTGTATGTTGTTTCTAACCTTAGTTCTGAGCTGAATCTCATTTAGTGACATTGGAACACAGGACAAATACAAATAATGGAAAGTTAGCTATATGAAAGTGCGTTCCTAAAAGCATCAAAGAGAAAAAATACATTAGAAAAATTGCCTCCAACACTAAGAGAAGCCAGAGCTGTAGTTACAGAACTCATTTCTTAAACTAGATGTCAGTACTCCCAGCATGACTTGGTCTCCAAATTGCAGTACTTGAATTGCCAAAACTCCTGCTAAAGTCATTCCTAAAATGATAAGTGCATGAGGAAAAAATCTGTCAGTACTCTGATTTGCAATGCTGTGACTGACAAAAACCACAAAACAATAGTTAAAAATGGTTTGCAGAAAAACTCAGCATCTTCCTAATGAAAAGAATGCAATGTCAATCTCGTAGAGTTTTATTTCCAATAGAAGCATTGGTGAAAATTTAAAGAGATCAGCATATCAAGCTGTAATGTGTCAAAGCCATGTATTGAATGGTTGAAGTGGAACAGCCTACCTATATAATGGGCATAGAACCAACCAAAATTAGTTTCCTGCTTATGTATGCAAATAATTTCCCAATTGCATGCCTTTCAGGAAAGTTGTAAATAAGTATGGGGCTATTAATGCTTTTTGTATTCTATTTTAACAGTCTTCTGGAAAAAAAATTCAATGACTATAATGGTTTATTACACTTCCATGATTAGCTACGAAATGGGCAGAGCAATAGGTTTTTTACATTTTGTTTTGGCTTTGCTAATTGTAAGGCATCTTGAATCACAGGAAATTGAGAGCTGAAACCCTGAACTGATCTCTTCCCTTGGACATTCTTCATCTAATTCAACTTATCTCATTTACCTGCAGTTTGAATTTGGATAAATTGCTCTGCCTTTCTACACCTTGTTTTTCCTTTTCTCTTTGTCCAGTGTTCAGACCAGAAAGTGCTTTGACATTGGGACTGCCTCTGCCTCTTTGTTTTCTAGGCTAGGAAGCTGACAGAACTGAAACAGCATAAAGTGGGTTTTGGACAGTGTGAAATGAGTCTGTTTTCTAGAAAATTATTGGCAGAAATAAGAATCAGGAAGGAAGGTTCTTCATATCTAAAAAAAATGGATATGTACAGGAGATCCCTAAGTTGTTGGTTGAGATGGAAGTTATATTTCACTATGCTTTTGTAAATTATTTTCTTGTTGCTTGTCCACAATGTTGTTAGGGCTTTTCTGTGGCTTTTTTTTTATAGTTATAAATATTTTTTATGAGCACATATCAAATCTAATTTAGTTTAGACTATATCTTTCTTTTGCACAGTTTCACTGAAATCATGAACTTCATTGTTTCTAGCTGGCGCTCTGCCCTTGTCTGTCTGTTCAGCAGCTACATGTTATGTGAAGATTTCTGAAATATCCTTACTTGATTTTTTTTTTTTTTTCTGATGTGGATATAAACTAATCCCTTGTGCTATTTCCAAAAGTCTTATCCACTATATCACTGACTGCTTTCAAATAGAGGCTGAGGGTGTTAATTACCTTGCACCCTGAGACCAGTCTAATACCAGTTTTCAGGAACAATGGTAAACACCAAGGTGAGAATACAGTCAAGCTATGAAAGGAAAGAGTGAAAAGAGGTTGTATGAACATTGATCCAAAGAAACCAGACTACTTTGAAACACGATTAATATGATTTGTCAAAACAAAACCACAAAAAAAGCCAACCCAAAAATAAGAAATTGTGGAATGAAATAATGCTTCACTACTACACTTCTCGAAGAGAATGTTTTGTTGTTGTTACCAAAGATCTGAATTAGTTTGCATGTTGCTATGACAACACAAGACTCGTCAGTTTGTTTGCTCCTACTGCCAGAATAATGCATTTCTGAGTTTAGTCCTCTGAGGAAGCCAACTGTAGCCTGAGTGAAACATCACAAGTTTTTTTTCAAAATTGAAAACAATATCTTCAAATATATTCATATGTAATGCTCAGAAGGTAAAGATTAGCCCATAGGTAAAATAGTTTGTTGTTTTGTTTTTAAATGTTCCTTCTTAATTATTAATAAAATTTGAAAACAAGTCATTTAGGCAAAAAAATTTTCATAGAATTTGGTACTACAGTGATGGATGTTAGAAATACCTAGATAACAAATAGATAGATGGGGTATCCTCTAAAGGCTTGACAACTGGCCCTAAAACAAGATGCGATTAATTACCCAGAGCAAGAGTTTATAAAGCTAAAAATCTGTAGGGGTTCAGAATGTATACAACAGTTACCTGAGTAGACTGAGTGAAGAGTTCTTTGTATAGTCTAATAGATAATACCCAAGCTAAACCCGTTCATCCAGGGATACTCCCTGCTTCTTATGCTACAAAACTGTACAAGCTAGAGTCATTAATATTAATGCCTCTTGAAACTGATATGACACCCCTGGAATCTAGAAATCAGCTCTTCTTCAACAACTATAAAGCTTGCCACCAAGGTCCTCTTCTTACTTTTCTGGCCATGGAAAACCTTGATTTTACTGAGTTTTCGGACAGCTCCATTCTGTACTTAAGTTTATACTCTTTACCTGATTAGGCATTTTCTCCAGGTTCTGTCAGGTCTGCTTTAGATACTGGTCAATATTTGAAGACCATCATATTTCAGTAACTCATTTGTATCTAGATAAGCTGTCAGCACATTTTGTAGCTGTATCCTGCTTACTAATGATCAGAATAAAACAAACAATCGTAACTTTTTTTAAAGAAACAAACAACAAACCAAAACAAATGGCCTGTTCCCCATCTGCCTGCTGTTTGCATCTTACATGTGATACTACCATTTTCAGAGATAGAATAACACATTCTGGATCTGATCCAATATGACAGTTCCTATATTTCTATTTACTATTTGATTTGAGTAGGGATTCTGTGATGAATAAGACCATCCAGAAACAGTTCCAATATAAATGATGTCTTTTATTTGTTGTATGATTTATTGTTCAGTTATGCATTCCTCTCTGTATGAGTTAGCCTTTCATGCTAATTCTCTGGTGGCTGGATTCGTCAAAAGGATAACCAGGAAATATTTTTCATTTTAGCCAATACAAATGGCCACCTGGTGCTTCCTTATCTGTTTTTTGAAGCATGCAGAATAGCTTTTGGAATAATTACTAGGTGTTGTGTTGTTGTTGTTGTTGTGTATTTAAGTAAGAGGGAAAATAAAAAGAAAAGCAGCAATTTCATAAATATTAGGTCTTAGAATTCAAAGCTAATTAAAGCCTATTAATTGATTGAATATGTCTCCTGTGTGAAATGGATATAGAGCAAATTGGGGTCCTATTGGGCATTAAACTGATAATCCATTTGATAGTAATTATAGAAAGGTTAAGGTTGGAAGGGACCTTGAAGATCATCTAGTTCCAACCCCCCTACTGTGGGCAAGGAAATCTCTCCCACTAGACCAGGTTGCTCAAAGCCCCATCCAACCTGACCTTGAACACTTCCAGGGATGGGGCATCCACAACTTCCCTGAGCAACATGTTCCAGTGCCTCACCACTGTCATGGTAAAGAATTTCTTCCTTGTATCTAATCTAAATCTACCCAGGCCATTGCCCCCTGTCCTATCGCTACAAGCTCTTCTAAAAACCCCTTCCCCAGCTTTCCTGTAGGCCTCTTTCATGTATTGGAAGGTCATTATTAGATCAACCCAGAGCCTTCTCTTCTCCAAGCTGAATAACCCAGCTCCCTCAGCCTGTCCTCATAGCAGAGGTTCTCCAGTTCTCTAATTATCTTCGTGGCCCTCCTCTGGACCTGCTCCAGCAGATCCATGTCCTTTGTACTGTGGGCTCCAGAACTGGACACAGTACTCCAGGTGGGGCCTCACTAGAGCAGAGTAGAAGGGGAAAATCCCCTCTCTCAACCTGCTAGTCACGCTCCTTTTGATGCAGCCCAGGACACGGTTTGGTTTTTGGGCTGAAAATGCACACTAATGGCTCATGTTGAGCCTCTCATCAACTAACACACCCAAGACTTTCTCCTCAGGGCTGCTCCCAATCTGCTCTCTGCCCAGCCTATATTTGTGCTTGGGATTGCCTTAACCCAGATGCAGGACCTTACACTTGGCCTTGTTGAACTTCATGAGGTTGGCATGGGCCCACATCTCAAGCCTGTCAAGGTCCCTCTGGATGGCACCCCTTCCCTCCAACATGTCAACCACTCCACAGAGTTTGGCGTCGTCAGCAAACTTGCTGAGGGTGCACTCAATGCCACTGTCCATGTTGCTGACAAAGATGTTAAACAACACCAGTCCTAGTACCGATCCCTGTGGGACCCCACTTGTCACTGGTCTCCACTTGGACATTGAAGTTTGGTAGTACTACTAGTTTGATAATATTCAGTTTCAATAGAGTATATGCTAAATTGTCTGTGAAATCTCTGCTAAAAAGATAAAATTTTCTATAGTGATAACAGAATGTAATTGTCATTTCTGTGTATCATTAAAATTTTCCCCTGTATGTTAACAAGTGGATATTGCATAGTAAAAATGAAAACTTACTGCCTTTATTTTAGGCTAAAACCAGTAATGAAGGGAGTGACACTTTCTGTTGAAGAGAATGAAGTTGCAATCAACCAAGAACATCAATTTTAGCTAATGTAGGAGAGAAAACTAGCACTGAAACTTCAGGGAGAACAATGTCCTATCTCCCTGGAAGAGAAGCAAGACATTCCCACATGTCTGAATCCTTGAGTGGAATGAGGGGAAATCAGATGGCAATACATTTGATAGATGGAAAAAAAAAAGCCAATTTATTCTTGATTTTCCTTAGAAAAGTACATCAGGATGGTTAAATAATCATATTAGAACTTTATTTTCAGTAGGTTTTATTTATCTGCATGTATGTTATACAACTCAGAAAAGTTCTTTATGATCGATTTGGCACTTTATGACACACTTACATTTTTGGTGGGGGCAAACTATTCTGCTATTCTAGATGGACTGGCTCTGAGGCACCAAGAGGAGTGCATTGGTTAGTCTGTTGTACATGGAGGTGCAAAAGCAGAGATGCGAAGTCATCAGGGTTGAATTGTCACAAGCTGTTCACTTGAGTCTTGGATTTATATAGTCTCCGTTGTGTTTCAGCTATGCAGTAGCTTGGGACAAATTTGTCTAGTAGTCATGCTGTCTGCAAGCTACAAGTGAAGTATGAAGCATGCTGGAGGGTTGGTCTAGAGCACAAGTCTTATGAGTAGTAGCTGAGGGAACTGGGGTTGTTTAGTCTGGAGAAAAGTAGGCTGAGGCGAGACATTGCTCTCTACAACTACCTGAAAGGAGGTTGTAGTGAGGTGGGTGTTGGTCTCTTCTCCCAAATAAGTGATAGGATGAAAGGAAATGGCCTCAAGTTGCTCCAAGGGAGGTTTAGATTGGATGTGAGGAACAATTTCTTCACCAAAAGAGTTGCCAAGCACTGGAAAAAGCTGCCTAGCGAAGTGGTTGTGTCACCATCCCTGGAGGTATTTAAAAGATGTGTGGATGTGGTGCTTAGTGATACGGTTTAGTGGTGACTTGGCAGTGCTGGGTTAATGGTTGGATNATGTATCATTCACACAAACAAAAATTATCCATGAGAATTGTCCAGAGAATTCTGTGTCTAGCCTCAATAATAAAGAAAGCTATTTCTAACATGAAGGATGCATTTTTTACTAATAATTCAGTTATTGTCCATTAATGTGTAACTCTTCAACTATATGCAATGAATTCTTCAGGCTGTATTTAAGTCTATTTTTTTAAGACTTTACATGGCATTTGCATTTTGATCTGCTTCTAGAGCTTATAATTTTTGTCCATGGAGGAAAGATTCTACAGTTGGATAAAGAAATGAAAAGATAGACAGGAGCAAAGGGGTTAATTAATAAATAAGTAAAAAAATAGACAGGGCTAGGTCTTAGTGTTATGAATACACTAATTTCCTCAAGTGTTGGGGTATCTCTCAGAGCAAAAGTCAAGTACAATTACTTTAAAATTAATGCAATAAATTAATGGGTTGGAACTTTTCACGTCTTCATTTTAAGTTGTTTCTTCTTATTTAACAATTAAAACCAAAGATTTCATTAATAAAGTTGATATTTGTTAATCAGGCTTAAATTCTGTATCTTAATTAATTGTGCAAGGAATTTAATGGATCAGGTTATTAGAAAACTGACAAGCAGGCAAAAAATGAATTTTCACTTTTAAAATCCTGGTTTAGTGTTTCACAGCTGGAGCTTCTTAAAAGTGATTGTATCACAAGAAAATGAGTAGATTTTAAATGTTTAAAATAGTGCAACTTTGACACCTGTTTCCTGTTCTGAAAGCTTCCTACCTACATATTTCATGCATTTTCATTCTTAGAGTCACATATCAACTATACATTTTGTATGGCATATATGCTCCATATGTAGAATGAGCAATAGAAGTATGCTTCGCTGAGCACAGGCAAAAGGATTCAATACCTTAGAGAGTGTGCGCATAGGCTCAGTTGGTGCCTGTGTCTGTCTGCACAAGAATACTAGAAGACTNGTGATACGGTTTAGTGGTGACTTGGCAGTGCTGGGTTAATGGTTGGATTCAGTGATCTTAAAGGTCTCTTCCAACCTAAATGATTCTATGAAAATTCTTGGGTCACGCACAGACAAGTCCTTCCTAGGAATATGATTGGACTCTTGCACTGTGCGCAGCCTGCAACCATATATTCCATGGCATGTACTCCTGCACCAGTACTACAGAGCCAAGATGAGATTAAAAAATTAGCTCCAGAGTGCTCACAGTGTCTCAAATTGCTCAAATCATAGAATGTTTTAGGCTGGAAGGGACCTCTAGAGGTTGTCTTGTCTAACCTCCCTACACAAGCAGGAACATCTCTATCTAGGTCAGGCTGCCCAGGGCACCATCAAACCTGACCTTGAATGACTCCAGGGATGAGGCCTCTACCACCTCCCTGGGCAGCCCATTCCACTGATCTATCACCCTCATGTTAAAGAACATTTTTCTAATATCCAATCTAAATCTATCCTTTCCTAGCTTAAAACCATTACTTCTTGTCCTGCCATTACAAACCCTTTTGAATAGACCTTCCCCTGCCTTTATGTAGGCCTCCTTCAGATACTGGAAGGTCACTATAAGGCCCCTCCAGAACCTTCTCTTCTCCAGGCTGAATAGCCCCAATTCTCTCAGCCTGTCATATGAGAGATGCTCCATTCCTCTGATCATTTTGGTGGCCCTCCTCTGGACATGCTCCAACATGTCCACATCCTTCTTGTGCTGGGGGCTCCAAAACTGGATGCAGTAAATGTATCATTCACACAAACAAAAATTATCCATGAGAATTGTCCAGAGAATTCTGTGTCTAGCCTCAATAATAAAGAAAGCTATTTCTAACATGAAGGATGCATTTTTTACTAATAATTCAGTTATTGTCCATTAATGTGTAACTCTTCAACTATATGCAATGAATTCTTCAGGCTGTATTTAAGTCTATTTTTTTAAGACTTTACATGGCATTTGCATTTTGATCTGCTTCTAGAGCTTATAATTTTTGTCCATGGAGGAAAGATTCTACAGTTGGATAAAGAAATGAAAAGATAGACAGGAGCAAAGGGGTTAATTAATAAATAAGTAAAAAAATAGACAGGGCTAGGTCTTAGTGTTATGAATACACTAATTTCCTCAAGTGTTGGGGTATCTCTCAGAGCAAAAGTCAAGTACAATTACTTTAAAATTAATGCAATAAATTAATGGGTTGGAACTTTTCACGTCTTCATTTTAAGTTGTTTCTTCTTATTTAACAATTAAAACCAAAGATTTCATTAATAAAGTTGATATTTGTTAATCAGGCTTAAATTCTGTATCTTAATTAATTGTGCAAGGAATTTAATGGATCAGGTTATTAGAAAACTGACAAGCAGGCAAAAAATGAATTTTCACTTTTAAAATCCTGGTTTAGTGTTTCACAGCTGGAGCTTCTTAAAAGTGATTGTATCACAAGAAAATGAGTAGATTTTAAATGTTTAAAATAGTGCAACTTTGACACCTGTTTCCTGTTCTGAAAGCTTCCTACCTACATATTTCATGCATTTTCATTCTTAGAGTCACATATCAACTATACATTTTGTATGGCATATATGCTCCATATGTAGAATGAGCAATAGAAGTATGCTTCGCTGAGCACAGGCAAAAGGATTCAATACCTTAGAGAGTGTGCGCATAGGCTCAGTTGGTGCCTGTGTCTGTCTGCACAAGAATACTAGAAGACTGTGCTCTGGTGGAAGCAATGTTCCTTCTCCGCAGTAAAGAGTGCTAAAGAAAGACATTTCTGGAAACAGCTAATTGTGGCAGTTATCTACACTTCAGGAAATTTTAACTTTCTTAGGAAGAAGGATAAAAGGACTCCTTGGAACTCTTCAATACATGACAAATATTTGGCACAGTCTGGCCATGAAGGAGAAATTGTTAGTCTGAAAGTGAGGGGGGAAAACAGCTAAAAGCTTTCTGGCTGTTTTTGTAAATAATAAATTAATTATACCAAGTCTACTTATATAGGTGTATTTTATATAAACTATTAAAAATGTATGACTAGGAGCTTTCCCATGAATGCCTTGTAATGAAATGAATGAGAATGCTAAAGCCTCTAATCTGTCCCAAGAAGCCTGGCCACACTGAAGGCCATGAATAAGTGCCATTAACTGTCCATTAGTGTTTGTAAAAAAAAAAAAAAAAAAAAAAGCCATGGTCACTGCTTTTCAAAGAGGAAGCTATACATCTCTAAATGCAGATAGCTATTTCGTTTGTGTGTCACTGTAAAAACTAATAATATATTTAGAAATTCAGGCCCATGGAATCTTTTAATTCAAGAGACTGACCTAAATCTTTCAGTGCTGAAAAAGCAGCTGTTGAGGATAGTTTTTTCTTGGCAACCTGTCTTGATTTTTAGAATGACATATGGGAGAGATGAGAGGGAGATGGTGATCTTGTTTCCCAAGGAAACAGTAGTGTGCACATTCATGTATTGGAGGTAGCACTGTGAAATATTTCCCCTCCAGCAGAGGCCTTTGCTGGACAAATTGCAAGGGGTGTTGAAAGTGATAAAAGGAATGCATCACTGCATATTTGCTTTACAAGCAAGATACATAAACAGAATGTTTCCTTACAGCTACAATGCAGCTGCATCCCCACTGCATTTATAAAAATTGATCTGCCCTTTGAAGCCATGTGCAGTCCGAGATGACAAGATTTCAGTCTCCAAAAAGGGGATTAAGGAACTGGCCTCCAGATAATGTTGACAGCCCTCTAACACTATACTACTTAACTATCACAGACAGTACCTGGCTTTTGATGCTATCATTAAACAGATACATAATAGGAAGGTTAAGTCATCAACAGAAGCACCTTGATTTAAAATGTGTGTGTGCATGCATTTTAGAGCTACATAATTCATAATTTGGTTTAATCTTCTGTAGAGTGATAGAAAAAATTTAAGCACATGATGACTGAGCACATAGTGATTAAGAAGGAATAAGCAAATACTTTTAATGAAGCATACCTTAGAGACATTGCACTAATACTGAAGTTATACAAAGTTTGTGAGAATCATAGAATACCAGGTTGGAAGGGACCTCAAGGATCCTCTGTTCCAACCTTTCTTGGGAAAGCACAGTCTAGACAAGATGGCCCAGCACTCTGTCCAGCTGAATCTTAAGTGTCCAATGTTGAGGAATCCACCAATTCCCTGGGGAGACTATTCCACTGGCTGATTGTCCTTACTGCAAAAAATTTTCCTCTTGTGTCCAATCAGAACCTTCCCAGAAGAGATTTTTTTTTTTTCTCTCTTTTTAATTTTTTAATCCTTTTCACATGATTCCTTGTCAAACAGGAGTCTCCATCTTCTTTGTAGCCACCCTTTAAATAATGGAACATAGTGATAAGGTCTCCCCTAAGCCTTCTTTTCTCTCAGCCTCTCCTTATCCAGCAGGTTTCTCAGTCATTTGATCATTTTTGTGGCACTTTTCTGGTCCCTCTCCAGCCTGTCCACATCAGTGTAGTGTGGACCAAAACCGAATACAGTATTCTGAGCATGACCTGACAAACACACTGAATGGAGTGGGATAATGCCTTTTTATCCCTGCTGGTGATACCCTTGTTGATGCACCTGAGCATCCTGTTGGCTTTCTTTGTCACAGCAGCACACGGTTTGCTCGCATTGAGCTGCTTGTCCACTAGGACCCTAAGCATCAAAATCTGAAAGTTGCTTATCTAAAAATTAACTATATACATGGTACAGCTTTGCTCTCAACAGTGTCATTTAATCCTACTTTTTCAAAAAGCTGAAGTCTGGAGTTGTAAAATCAGCATGATAGATACTAAACACTGAAAAAACCCAAAATATTAATACTAGAATCTGTTTATTTCTGGTAGGTGCTTGTAGCTTCTTACTCTTACTTTAGAGGTTTTTCTTTTATCTGCTGGAATGAACAAAGAAAAGCTATATTCAGAAAAAAGTCTTAGATCATTGTCATAAAGCAAAGGCCCAATATTGCTCCTGTAATGCTGGCAGATATTGTTACAACTCTTGTTAAAGGAAAAAGTAAGTCATACTTTAAAAGCTGCTGGTTAATGATATCTACAGTAACAAGTAGATCAGTGCAAACATTAAAGATAAAATTTCATTGAAGTGTATATTTAAGAAATCTTTTTTTAAGATTCTTCTGAATGTTTAACTTTACATTTTGTAATTTGGAAGCTACTTTTCTTTCAAAAAAATCCTTACTTGTGTTGATACTCAGTCAATTGGACCTTATGCTAACTGAAATTCAGTGACTATGCAAAAGTCCAGTTTAACTCTGGCTTGTAAGTCAATATGTTCCAGTCAGGGTTAGTCTGAGACAATGTTTTTTAGCCCTGGAAAATACTAGTTTTAGCAAAAGATAATAGACAAATTTTGCACAAGTATCTCTACCTGTGGAGGTGTATTGCAAACTGGGATATTGTTCAGTATTTCCTACAATGAAATCAAGCAGTGCAAACAGCTTTTAGTAAAAAGTGAGGAAAAAATATCAAAACAACAAGTCTTAACAAATGAAAAGAACATGAAATAGCAGGTCAAGCATACTTCCTGTGCTTTTGTGCCAAAGTAAAATCTTTCAAAGGCACTGGTAAAATTGTGTGAAACATTCAAAGATGTTAAATGCTTAAAACCAAAGTTTTTATTCGTGAAAAACTTAGGTTTTACTATGTTTTGGGGAATCAAGTCCTCCTTTTATTTGCCCACTTCCAATGTCTATATAGTGTGGTGGAATAATATTGTGGCAGAGATTTGATACATTCAGGAAAGATAACAAAAATTAAAATCTTTAAAGTTAATATTTTAATATAATCCTGTTTTAGTTTAAGTGAGACCCACTGGTAGTAGTGTATTATTCTTAAGAGTAAGGATAGCACGGGTATCTGTACATGGATTTTTTTTCTCAATCAAACATAAGATACATCAATAAACCCTGCATAGTAAAAGAGGCAAATTACTTGTGATTTTTGTATAAGTTACTAAGAACTAAGAGATGGATGTTGTTTTATTTTGTTACGCCTTTGCATATTACCGTGCAAATTGTTATAGTTGCAATCTTTATAGTCTAGGCTGGCTATGAAATAAGCCTATATGTCTAGGACACTTATAAGCCATATGACATGAAAGCTTTTGGTTCACATTTCTGTAAAACTATCAGAATTTTATGTTCAGTTTCAGAATCCTTAGATTAAAATAGCTTAAAGTTTTAAAAAGTGTGCTTTTATTTGCCATTTTAATCTAAAAACCATACTGTTTCTCAACCTCAGCTAGCTGCAATTGAGATATGTGGACTGTGTCAAGAATACCATTCCTCTATGAAGATGATATTAAATGTTTGTAGTATTAGTGACTTAGCATTGTATTGCGCTAGGATTGCTAGAAGGCAAGATTCCAACATGTTTGTAAACATTCACTGTGTAATAATTTTGTACTGTACTTCTACTATGGTAAGAAAGTTATTAGTGTGCTTGATGCATTGCTCAAATTAAATTCAATTCTTGAAATTTATCAATGAAATGTAGGGTTTTATACAGATATAGGAATAGCTGGTTTGTTTAGGGAAGACAAAACTGAGAAATTTGAACTGGAAATCCACTTTTAAAATTTTTAAAATTTTATTTTTAATATGGTTCAATTCTTTCTGGATCTTTGAAGTCCAGAATCACCAATGATACAATCAAATGAAAAGCTTTTGTTTTATGAGCAGAGTTTAAAAGAGTCAGTGATTTACAGAATCCAGAAACAAAGTGCTATTATCTATAAAGTTCAGTAATCTTAAGGAAAGAGCTTATTAATTTTACCTAATATGCTTGGTTTCTTTCAGAACATTCTATATTCAGAGTATTGAAAGCAAAAATTATTTCTTTTCATGTTTCTCCATCTTGTGCTCAATTGAAATTTTTAATGTCAGTATAAGGAAAAAAATAATCTTTTTCTGTACTATGTTGTTTATTGGATTATTGCAGGTAGAATTCCAAAGTAGTCTTTGAGTCAATGGAATGAAGCGCTTACTTCCATTCATCTTCATTGATATGTTTCACAGGCTGTCAAGAGCTGAATCAATAAGGTTTATTTTTCACAGTATAAGAATAATCTTGTTACTCAACATTTTATCCTTGAACACAAACACCCTAAATAAATTTAAAGAAATGCTAGTATTTTGTCGTTGAATACTTATGTAAGAAGCATTTGTAATCCTATGAGAACTAGTAACAAAACTAGTTTGTTTAGCACTTAGTTGATTATAGAGAGTCAAATTTAAGATCAGAAGGGACAATCTGACCATATAATTTGATTTCCTGTATGGTATAGGAGAAAGAATCTCATTCTGCACTTTCTGTGTCAAAATCAATAATTTTTATTTGAAGTAGAATGTGTATTTTGAAGAATATGTCAAGATCTGCTGTAAAGATTTCGAACAATGGAGAAATCAGCACCCTGAATAAATTACCTCAAGTCATTCTTTAAGGAACAGAAAAATCAGCAGCAGGAAGATATATATTTGTAGGTGCGTATCCTCTTCAGAAACATTGAGTTCTGAAGAGAACATATTTTCTTGCTCACATGTACTAGGTTATAAATAACAAACATTTTGATGATCCATAAGATAAAAGACAGATGTTTTGTAGTTCTTAAATTCAAAAGCTGATCTCAAAAGAGAATGTTCCCTGAAGGAAATTTTGTCTCTGAAACCACTTTCTCATATTGGAGACCAATGGTTCTTTCAGAATTTCATTGATAACTTTCTGAAACACCTGAAATCTCACTCATTTTCAGTGACAGAAGAAGTGTTAGAAATGGTAAAGACAAAAAATTGTTCATTTGGCTTTGCAGAAGTTGTCACATTCAGGATTAAGTTCCTAACAGAAAGATCAAGTAGGTAATGAAAGTCTTTGCTGAAAAGCAAAGCAGAATACATAAGAAACACAATGTATCACTCTTCACATATTCATCCTGATTTAAATTGCTTATGCGAACTTTTTTTGTTGTTTTCTCAGTATATTTAGACAATTATATTCACAACTGGTAAAAACAATGGAGAGGTCATCTCTATTGATTTGTAAATAAATCTAGCACTAGGTGAACAAAAGCCTACCTGAATGATTTGAGAATGCTCTTTATTGGAGGTAGAATTCTGCTTGTGGTATCACATACCTTCACTGTTGTCAGAACAAGGACAAGAGCTTCCTGTTAATTGTTAACCCCTGTGGACTGTAGTTTCTATTTTGTTTGCCCTGGACAATTACTAACTATATCTAATGCAGAAATATTCACCTGCTAGTTTACTCAATTACTTTTTTTTTTTAAATACCATTTGGGGTGGTATTCTACAATATTGGGTGGTTATTGCTAAACCATGAATGTTTAAACATACTAACCCTTTTTTTCTTTTTTACCTTATCTTAAAACCCACATAACATACATTATATTTCCAGATCGCAGAATCATAGAATCATTGTGGT
>VYZX01000032.1:15323-40236 GCA_013401335.1 Brachypteracias leptosomus
CTACTGGGTGTCCCTGATGCCTTTTCTGCCACTCGGCTCCTGAGGACAAGCCTCTTGCTGTCACTCTTCTCTCAGGCCACGGCAGAAACCAACCCTGCAATGCAGAGACCACCCCTTATTAGCCATCCCCTCTGCACCACAGCTAACGTCCATGAGGCCCTGCAGTGAGGAGAACCAGGGGCTTGGTCTGGCTGGACACAAACCCTTTTCCTGGGGTGTAAGGGGATGGTTTCATCAGCCATAGCCTGATCTCTCCCTGGGGCTCACCTCCCCTCAGCCACGGGGGAAAACTTTCAGAGCTCATTTGTGACTTTAACCTTTCTTAGAATTAGTTGCCTACCTCACTTCGTGAGAAGATGTTCAGATCATAGCTAAAACCCTGGGAAATATCTTTTGCCTTTAGGATTTAGTATTTTGAGTATTGAAGGACTAAGGGAGGTACTATTCTTGGTATTTTGTACATTGGTGCCAAAATTGGTGTGGACCTTCAGGCTATATAAATAAGAGCATTTATGCCACTGATGTTCATTTTGTTGTGGTGCTGGCAGAGGTGAAAGAAAGGGGTTTGGTTCCCTCAGTATGAACTTTGCAGAGACCTAGAGAGCATGCAGGATTTCCTCATCATTCCCTACCACTACATAAAAGGACATTAGCTACTAGACTGGTTATGGTGAGGTTTTCTTCTTGGAAAGAAGTTCTGAATGGTTTTGTGTTCTTTAATTTATTTTTCCTTGAACTTTAATAGCTCTTTTCCTTCTTTGGCCTTCATCCTTCATATCGTTCTTGAAAGTGATGGCAGCCCTCTCAGCCTTTTTCTTGCTCCTTCCAGTCATCATCATCTTCCATAGGCTCTCCATGGCCCTATCAGCTGCTAAGTCTTCTGCCTTCATCTCAGATGGAATTTGGTATCTCTTTTGTCAATGCTTCAGCTGGCAGGGAGGATGGAAGCCATAGAAACATACCATGAGATAGAGCTTTTTCTGGCTTATGGATGCCATGAAATCCAGAACGCGATGTGGACAAGAAAACCTGTATTTCTTGAATGATGATTTTCTGTAATCTAATTAAAAAGACCAACTATGAACTTCACTTTTTCCTACATGTGATGACAGCAGAGCAAGGGAGTTTTCTTAAGGGGCTTTCACCCGTCAGCAGCCTGTTGGAATGCAACTCCACACAGTGATGACCAGGAGATCCAGCCCTTTACTAGCCAGCTGCAGTGGTCAAGCAGTTGGGACTATCTGGATTGATGTTGGCCCCTTCCAACTCAACTATTCTGTTCTATTCAATCCTATCTTAATTTTAAAACATCTCTATTTACATCTTTCTTTTATATTCTATCCACCTGTGTGTCCACCCAGATCCCTCTGAAGCTATTTACTAGCAAGAAAACCCTTTTTCTTTCATCAATTTAATTCTGTCCTTCCATTCTAGCATTAGTATTATGAATATATTCCATGGGCCATGTGAGATGGGCATCTGACAAGAAGACAGCCTCAGTGAAATCTCTGTTGCATATTGGTTCTCTGATGTACACTAGAAATGGCTTCCTGAGCTATGAAAGCATCTGGTCTGGGCTTGTTCATAGAAACAAAATGCATTATTCTTTCCCCTACAGTCATAATGTGTCAAAGACCAGCAGAGGTTAAGAAGCTGGGTTTGTTTGGCAGATGTTTCTTGTTAGTCTGCCAATTAAGTCAACAATAGGTATTCATAATCCTAGGGAGGCTTGGGGCTCATAGAAATTACAGGGCCAGCAGAGTAGCTCATGCACAAATAGCTGAAAAAGAAAGCCAACTTTTGGGGGTTTTCTTTTTCCCCTCCTTTTATTCTGCTTGTTCTAGGGGCTGTCAACATTCAGTAACATGGTGCATTGGCTTCACCCCTTAGTTCTGGCTGCAGTGTTGAAGGTCCTAAACAGCACAAACTCTCTTATTGTTGCAGGGGAGATGTTCCTCTGCAGTTTGTCTTATGCTCAGCTTTTAGTGCTTTCTATAAGCATTAAGATATTTTTCTCAACAACTAGCTTAAAATAAATGGTTGGGATACTTCTGTATTCCAAGAGAGAATGGGCAGCCTCCATGGAACAAAGACAGCAGTTGTTGTGAGGTGACATGTGGTGTGGTGCACAGGCTTTTGTTACCTTACCAGTCTAGAGAAGTTCATAGAGAGATTCTTACTTTCTGGCCTTCTCAAGGTTATCCTTGCTGAGCAAGGCATGGAGCTGGCAGAGAGAAGCACTGATCTTAAGAGGGAGAAGAGGTTTGGAGAAATCATCAAAGACCTAGTTTGTGTGCTTGTGCCTGGGATGTTAATGGCAATTGAAGGATGTCTGCAGGTAATTTTCTCAATAGAGTACCACCAGACTTTACAAATGTGGGGCAATCTCATTTTGTTACCCCTTACGCAGTAAGGAACAGTGTGGTACAACTGTCAGTTGAGTAAAACTGACAGCAAGGATAAAGAAATCCTGAAAGACAAATAAAAAAAGAGCTTTAAAGAAAGAAAACAAGAAACCATGAGGCAATGAGCAGCCATGAGACCATAACTTCACTAAGAAAGCTGAATTTCCATTCAAAAAATCCTTACTCAAGCATAACAGTATTAGTATATACTGAATAAAGCATTGACTGGGAAGGGTAAAGGTGAGGAAAGTATGATAAAGCATTTCTATTATTGCTTCTGGTGAAAAAGAGAAGTGAATGGGACATTGTTGGTCCTAATAATACCTAAAACACTGTGGCATCCGATAAAAGTATTTGATATACTGTGACCCTGGAAGGAATGTGACTGTGTTTTTATCTGAACCCAAGAAACAGAAGGGGGAATAGATGCCTGCCTTGCAGTCACATTCTCTGGTATTCACATGTACCTTTGGAGATAGAAAAGATTGCTTAATGAGAGACAGAAACATGTATGGGGAGAATGATTCTGGCATACTGGAGAAGCTGTTGAAAGGAATAGAGAAATGGCAAGGGCAGCTGAATTGTCAGGGAAAAAGATCAAAACAATGTTAATAGTACAGAACAAGTTCATAGGGTCAACTAAAGGCAATTGGGAGGCAGGACAGAGACAGAGCAACCAGGAATGCAGGCGTCATGGTGCAGGGCATGTACTGAGAGAAACGATTCAGAAGTCAACCAATTGGCTCCTGGAAAAACATGTGAAAAGCAGAGAGCATAGCAAGACTTCCTGACCAGTGTGTTGCAGCTCAGGAAATCTAAAAAGAGGTAATAGAGATGGAGAACATAGAGATTATGGTTGAAAGAAAGGTATCTTCTGGCTGCCTTGCATGGGACCAGAGAAATTAGTTGCACGGAAAGATGCCAGCTGACCTGTTCGTTTTCAGAACTCTTCTATCGGGTCTTCATCAGTTAACTCCAGTTGGATGGTGAAACCATCAACAGTCTAATCCTACCAACCTGCTTAGCTGCACCTTTAATCTGGAGGATTGGAACCATGTATTCATGATGCAGGTATTTGAAGTCAAGGAGAAAATGCAGCCTATAGGAAACAGTCCTGAAAATCAAGAGATGTTACATGTGCAAGATCGTGATTTCCTGAGCGTGATAGAGGAGAGAGGAAATGCTTTCTCAAGCATTTTCAGAAAATGTAAGACCAAATTTCAAGGAATCAGACAAACAAAAATCAAGTGGAAGTCAGAAAAAAGCCCCCATATAGTGAGATGACTAAAATTCAGTTCTGTTCATAATGGCAGAGTAATAAAAAAAAGTCAATAACTCTACTAAGAAATGACATCATTACATGCATTGAAACTTTCAGAGAATGGCTCAGATGCCTAATGAATGCTGGGGAAAATTTGGAGTAAACTGAAGAGCTTAATTTAGTCAAGCTACTAAATATATCATTATAATGAAGTTGCTCCTTATCACCACTAATAGACAATAGACTATATCATCTATTTAGCTGCTTATGAGGCTAAAACTGAGTGGTAAATGAGTCCATGAGAAGATAATTGCCTAGTGTGAATGCTTTTAACCTGGGTCTGATATGTAAGGTGTTCCTATGTAAATTGAAGCTGGGAAGGATTCCCAGACATGTGCCTTGAATCTGGTGGCAGAGCTATTAAAAATTAATGATCTGACAAAAGAGACAGTTAGTGTCACTATGTTATATGCAAAATATGAAACTGAATGTAGACGTGTAGAACTTGAGAAAAACTGTGGTGTTCTCTGTTAGTTGACATCTAGGGAGATGGCAGCAAGACCCTGGAAAAGTCAGCACAATTAGGAAAGTGCTCAAAATTAAAGGAGTCCAGTTAATTTTAGCCATAGGGATTTTTTTCTAGAATTATCAGAGGTCTTTAAAACTGTGAGGAAAACCAGAAGGCAGGGACTGCTCCTGAGACTCTGTGGGGCAGCTAAAGCAACATTATTTTGTTCTGAAGGAAGTTGAGAGTGGTGCTAATGCAAACCAAGCAGCTCCCCTGGTTTTGTCTGAAACAGAGTTAATTTTCTTCCTAGTAGCTGGCAGGGTGCTGTATTTTGGATTTAGTGTAACAATAATATTGATAACATGCCGATGTTGTAGTTGTTGCTAAATAGTGCTTAGGATTGTTCAGTTTCCCATGCTCTGCAAGCAAGCAGGTGCACAGTAAGCTGGGAGGGAGAATGGCCAGGACAGCTGACCCAAACTAGCCAAAGGGATGTTCCATACTATAGGACACCATTCCCAGTATATAAACTGGGAGGAGTTGGCTGGGAGGGGTAGATCACTGCCCGGAGACTGGCTGGTCATCGGTCAGTGAGTGGTGAGCAATTGCATTGTGCATCACTTGACTTTCTTGGGGTTTGTTTCTTTCTCTTTTTGTTATCTTCCTTTTCATTACTATTATTATATTTTATTTCAATTATTAAACTGTTCTTATCTCAGCTCATGAGTCACAGTTTTGTCCAATTCTCCTCCCTATCCCACTGTGGAGCAAGGGGGAGTGAGCGAGCAGCTGAGTGATGCTTAGTTGCTGACTGGCACTAAACCATGACAGCAGCCCAGAACATTAACTTAAAGACAGGAAATAAAAGGGAAATGCAGAACAATCCTTTCTGAGATGCAGTTCCCTCATTTCCCCTTTCAGCACTAGCTAGCACTGCTCCCAACTACCTTGTTTGCCCAATATCTGCTAGAAGGAACCTGGACAAAGTTGTGGGTTTGTACTCAGGTTTGTTTCTTCTTTAAACTCTAGCAGTATGATATGGAAATAAGGTATTTCCAAAAAGAGTCACTGTCTGTGGGTCACAATCTGAGGTGCTCAGACTTCTGGCTGACAACAGGAGACTGAACAGCTTCATGAAGCATCAGCCCTGACAAAAATGCAAAGCCAAAAAAGAAGAATGAAACCTGTTCTGATGGTCAGACAAGCTTACTGCTGCAGCTGCTGTCGGCTTGCTGGAGAACATCGGAGCAAAGACTGTGACAGGAGTTAAGGCATATCTAAAATCATATTTTGCAAGCTCTGGAGCACCAGACTCTACCTGAAAACTAAACATGTCCAGAAGTAGATTTCAAGCAATTCAGCACAGAACAGGTCGCCTAAGCCTGTGTGCTCAAAGAGCAGCAGGAGAGGCAGTGAAGAGCATGTTAACGAGAACGGTACAGGTATGTCATCCTTACTTCGCATTGTTCAACTAACACATTCCAGCATCTCTTCCCCTTCCCTCTCTTATCTTTTTTCTAATTTTTACCTTGACACAGCTAAATCAAGTGTGCAGTGCAAAATGGAAACAACAGACAGTGCAATGAGTTAGTAAAAATCAGTGAAAAAAGTCAATGATTTGATACCATTGTGTAGGTGAGTGCGTCTGTCCCAACTGTCAAAAATCTATTTGCAGCAATAGCAAAAGTAAAGGCTCAAGTAGTAGCAGAGGGAAATCTGAAGACAGCACCCACACAAAATAAAAATCAAAGTAAATGAGCAATGCCAAGTAAGTAAACTAAAGGAGAAGGCGTAATCTTGATGATAATGGAAGCTCAAAATCTTATTTCTTTCAAAAATTGTCATAGTTTGCTTGAAGCAAAAGTAGAATTAAAATACATGTGTCCATGACAAAGGCAATATTAACTTAAACCCTTGATTCATTGAGTTTCAGCAGAACTGTTTTGCAGGCTATTCTGGAGGTGTTCTGTGGTCAAAACTGGTGAGTGTACAGCTGTAGCTGCAAGAGAATGCAGCTCTGATGTGGAGTAGATGTTCCCCCTATTCCCCTATGGTGTACCTGTAAGCTGTTTATACAAGTCTCACATAAAAATAGAGAAAATAAAAAATTATCCCTAGAGGCACTTCAATTTCGTTTCTGCTTTCCCCCATATTCTTTGCAACATAAGAATAAACCCCCCAAAGTGAAAAACATTTCTCCCTTCTGATGTCAGATCCTGGGCCCAAGAGCTGACATGAAACCTTCTTCCAGGAAGGTGTCTGACCTCACAGGTTCGCTTTGTTGGTCCTCAGTGCTCCTTCTGGCAGAAAACATGTGGTGTGTGCCTTGTGCAGGTTAAGTAAAGTTTTGTGTTCAGAACCCCACTCTGGAGAAAAAAGCATTTCATTAGGCAGCTGCCTGGAATTAACTTAATATGGAAAAGCAAGAAAGCTTGATACCTAAAACATTCTATGATTTTAGGGTCTCTGAATATGCCTTTTCTTGCTGTTTCACACAGTTACACTTAGGCAGAGATAAGCTTTTCAGAAATGTCAGGCTACGTTTTAACTTTCTTGGGCTGAGGACTTTGCCACGGCTAAAATTCCCCTCCCAGGGAAGGGAAACCATCCTTGGAAACATTGCTAGAGAATGGTTTCATCACTCACAGTCAGCTGGGGATCAAACCTCTTTGTTGAAGAAGAGCTTTGGAGTGCCATGACTGCGAGTCCACTGCCCTTGGTGCAGGCATCTGCTTCCACCCTGGGTTCAGTGCTCCCGGGTACCTTTGGATGCAGCACGGAGAGCTTGGACTTCGGGTCTGTCTGCCCAGCGTGTCGGTTCAGCTCCAGAGGTCGGTCTGCCCAGCGCTGTCCTGCAGCTGAGGGCGATGTGCTCAGCTCTCCAGCCCCTTCGCTGGGTTGTCCCAAGGCAGGTAGCGCGACGTCTCCCTGGCAGTACCTCAGCTGTGCAGTGACAAGCAGGGCGAGGTTCACAGCACCCCTCTTGGGAGGCAGTTGGTGCGTATCCTTTCACTATGAAACTTCACAAGACTTGTGGGACCGTTTCTCTTCATCTGCACTTTATATAGACTGCCTGTGTACTCGTATTGTGCTTGACATTGTGTTTGGATGTGAATGTGGAACCGTATATTTCACATATGGTTAGACATGAAGAACTTGGCACATGATACGCAAGGTATGTGCAGCTTAAATTATATTAGACGCTTTTGTATCCTACTAGGGGACACAGAAGGTTCTGATCTAGTATTCCAGCTTAGAGTAAACCAGCCCTATTAGAAATATTCTGGAAATTTTAATAAAAAACTTTTTAACCAGTCAAACGGTCTTCAAGGGAGTGTTGGAAAACTTATCATTTGGGACTTGTAAAAGTAGGCTGGACAAAGCATTAACAATAGAGTTTAAAAGAAAAAAAAGGAATGACAATTGGAAATAATTTGCAGTGGTGGGAGAGAGGAGCATAAATGATTTCTTAGGCCCTTTATTAAAATCTTATAACGTTAAATTATTTCTTTAAAAGGTTTTCCCCCTGCTTTAATGTAATGAATTCCATAGCAATGATGAGTAAAGTATTTAGGGACTTTTACCAGGGAATGTTTAGAAGGGATGATAAATGATTACTGGCTTCGGTTGCTAATTGACACAATAATCTGTGCCAAGGGATTCCTCTCTACTTTTGAAACTATATTCTAAAAAGGAAAGAGAATTGATTTGTTAGGTAACACAGTCATGTTAAGAGGTGAACTGACGCGGGCTGGACACTCATGGCCTCTCATTTTTTCTTAAGACATTGTATCCTTCTTGGCTTTACATTTTTGTCTCTTGTAATTTGTGGTAGTAAAAAAGATGTGTCATTTTAATATACAACCTATGACACTCATTTTAATATGCAGCTTCAGTCTGCCAAAAAAGATGGAGCTATAGGAATAGTCCTACAGGATGTTTGAATATGTTAATTTTGGGGGTTTTTTAAAGGAGAAAATGCACAAACAGACCAGGTTTGCTCAGCTACCTTTTCTATAGAATCAGTAATTTTCACCCTGAAGAGGTCAGGCAGATTTATGGAATAAAACAGGGCCTCAGGCCATGTAACATGATTGTGAGCTAGTCAACCACTCATTTGTGCCAAGTAAATTTTGGAAATGATTCTCCTTTGCTGACAGTACCCTCATTACTGATTGTGTAGAGTAATTTATCAGGCATTTCTTAAAATAAACCGTTCATTTATGCTAATAGGACTTGGCAGGGAGGAAAAATTGGCAGGACTTGAAGTTCCTAGTGTTTTTCTTTTTTAAAACAAAAACTGTAAAGTCCTCAGTATTTTGAGCAACTGTTATCACAGCCGTGCATACAGTTTATTAAAGTGACAACTAATTGCACAATAAATTTTCAAAATGGGAGAAAATTATTCCTATGTTAAGTTTACAAAAGCAAATAGTTGGGTAGTATTGTAAAAGCACGGTCATTAGTTTCATATTTGGGCATTCTTTATTGGCCAAGCTTCTGGTATTAATGAATCACTTAGCATCTTTTCCATGACTCATCTATTCTCAGTGCAGTACCTCATCTTGAAATATCTCTTTGTTCCTTACCCCTCATGTATTTCTGTTTGGTAGCTCCCTCCAAGGAGATGTTTTCTTTCTGCTTCATAGTGGGGCTTTGATCCTGCAGACAGCCATGCACACCAGTGACTACTGGAGTGAGTAGTCCCATTGAACCCCCAGAACTGGTCAGTAGGTACAGTTACTCACATGTACAAATGTTTGTAGGACCCAACAGCAGTCACTGCACAGAGTTCAGCTGCTATCCTTTGCAGCTGAACTGTGGAAATCATTACACTTAGTTCAATACATTTCACATTCAGTTGTCTTCAAAAAAGCATTTTTACATACATCAGTTCCTGAAAAAAAAGTCCATTCCTAGCCCACAAGAAATTTTCCAAAGCTCAAAATAAAAAGAAAGCATGTATTGAAATGCACAAATAAGGTCTGCACCACTGATAAAATGACAGCTGTAGCGAATTGTGACTCACCAAAAAACAATGCTTTAATCCAATGCCTGCTGAAGTGTAAGGGGAAGTCTTCTGTTAACTTCACTGGTGGTTAGATCTGGTCCTCATTTAATAAGACAAAGCTAGATATATCTCCAACTGTACATAAATTCTGTGATAAGGTTTTTTGGACGTATTCAGTTTCCCAGCAAATGGCCAAGTCTGTTACATCTTCGATTAAAACTAAACAGTGAATTTGGTTTTGTTGTTGCTTTTTAAGTAAAGTAAATATGGCAATGAGTAAATGCAATTAGTACAGAATATACTGTGCTTCTTATAGCAACAAATTGAGCATGACACGTTGACCCCAAATTTTCATCATGCCTCAGCCTTCAACTGCAAATGCGAGAAACCTAAGCTGTATTTGTAAAGACAAACAACTTAAACCAACCAATGGCACCTTAAATTAGAGATTTAGCCCTAGGTATTTTCTAATAATCAGACTTCTTAATTAAGCTCCATGATGATACAGCTTAGATTATGGCTTTGAGTTTTTTGCCGTCTCGTGCCATTGTACTTTGTAGTTTGCAGAACTGAAAGGGCCCTTATCCAGTACAGTGCTAGAAAGAGCAAACATTCATTAACATTTTGCAAGTCTTCAGCCTTTTAGGCTTGAATCTCAAATTCAAAGTGTGAAGCTCATTCCATGAACATTTATTGAACCTGGCCTTTTCCACTACATGCCTATTACTCACCATCGTAATTAGGATGTCCCTGCAATGGATCTAAATGTTTCTGTTAATGCTTTCCACTTCTGTCTGCATTCTTTTCATATTGTTTCCTGCCATTAATGCAATAAAAATGTCAGCCACAAATACCAGATTCCTAATGGAAAAGCAAAACAAACTAAAACCACAGCCAGCGCCACAGCTGAGAGATATTATTTTTCCCTGATACTCCCAATTGTTACTAGGCAAACAATTAATTGAGGTTGCATATACAATGTGCATAATTAACTAAGTTATATACATTGTTCATGCACACACATCAGAATTACTGAGACTCTGTAACTGTTGAGGTCTGGAAAACATGCCTTATGAAGAGCGGCTGAGGGAACTGGGATTGTTTAGTCTAGAAAAGAGGAGGCTGAGAGGAGACCTCATTGCTCTCTACAGCTACCTAAAAGGAGGTTGTAGCAAGGCTGGTGTTGGTCTCTTCTCCCAGATAACTAATGATAGGACAAGAGGAAATGGCCTCAAGTTGCGTCAGGGGAGGTTTAGATTGGACATTAAGAAGAAATTCTTTACTGAGAGAGTGGTCAGGCACTGGAACAGGCTGCCCAGGGAGGTGGTGGAGTCACCATCCCTGGACGTGTTCAAAAACTGAGTAGATGTAGCACTTGAGGCTATGGTCTAGTGGTCAGGGAGATGTTGGGATGAGGGTTGGACTTGATGATCCTGGAGGTCCTTTTGATTCCATGATTTTATGTTACAGAGTTGTTTCTTGCATACATTTGGATTGCCTGCTCAGGGAAAGGTGGTCTCTTGTTTAAATGAGAAGGCCATAATTTCTACTTTGGGCTTCTGATGCTCTTGGTAAAAGACCTTATTTTTTAGTTTAAGGTATACTGGGACAAATGTTACTTCCTTAATACCCTCAGACGTACAGATGTTTAATTAATTTACACTTTAAGGCCCAGAAGAGAGGATCTAAAACTGATTATCTGTTCTTAGTGCAAGATGGATATTTCTTGTACCATTTCAGTTTGTTTGTACAATGCAATAAGTAGTCTCTCTGGCTTTTTTTTTCCTCATTACTTAAACTTTTCAGGGCTCCTGACTGTTCTTAAATACAGTCTTAAAAATTTCTAATTAGAGACTATAGTTTATTGATATGAAATTGATGATGAAATCAACTTCAAAATCTGAATTCTGTATAGGACAAACCAGTTGTGGTAGTGAAGTTCATCATATATTCATTCAACATATATGTTCATTGATCAGATCCCTGTATATACTGTTCCCTAAGCATAAATCAAATAGAGTGAAAAAGTAGAGCCTTCCCCCTGGAGTTTGTTTTCTGAAGTGTATTGCAGAAGAAAACAAGTTCATAAAGAGCATGAAGCAGCATTGGGACAATACTAGTCACCACACTGCAAATGGTCATAGCTCTTTGGTCAAATTTATTATGAATATTTTAGTTCTTCATTGAAGACTAGGTTTCTGAGGAACTCCTGAGTTGCTTCTATTGGTGAAGGTAAAAGGCACAGGAGAGAAAGGCTGGATGTCTGTCTGTTACCTCCTGGGTAATTTGCCAATATCTTCTGTAACTCTTCCATAAAGTAATCTGTTTGGGAATAGTGTGAGGTGCAAAGAACAGTTTCTGTGAAAGGAATTTAGCATAGACCTTGGATTTTGCTGAAAATCTGAACTTTTTCTATCTATTTATTCCACCTTTCATTTTAATAAATGTAGTTTGATATCTTTTGCTGTATTTCTAAGGCCCTCTACTGTTATGCAGTTCAATAGTATGAGTTCAGCCTGTAAACTCTTCAAATTAAGGGTTGTTTTCTTCTAATTGTGCAGTTCTTCATTCAGCTGAGCCTCTGTCTAGATTAAAAACAATAGCAATAACTCAAGTATGTACTCTGAAGATGCTTTCAAATGTTCCATTTTTTTAATAAGAAAGTGGTGGAAAATGGCAGGAGGTTCACAACACAATGGATCCGCTGTGCTTCCCTTATTTAACTTCCCTTCTTCTTCCCGAACCCCTCGGTGGTGACTCTGCAAGCACTGCAGCACAGGAATTGGCCACGACTGGAGGGTAGCCCTGTTTGCTTATTGAGAAGGCTCCAGTGCCTGTGGGGAAGCCGTGCTGAGCTATGCACTGATCAGATTCCATCCAACCTACGTGTCAGGTCAAAATGCAGGATTTGAAGGACAGTACTAACTGTATAAGCAGGCAAGCAGGTAGCTGATGTAGCTCTCTGCCCAGAGCTCTCTGGGAAGAGCTGTTTGTGCAGTACCAACATGAGCAATAGGACCTGTGTCTAGGTCTACTCCATCTTCTACCTACATGTCTGGGTGCTGTCATTATTGCAGCTGCTGAGGCAGCAGAGGTATTTAATGCACACTGGAGGACAGCAGTGAACTCTACAGGAAAGTGTCAAAGCTGCAGATTTACCTTCATCTCATCAATCCTGCTGGAAAGAAAAAAAAAATCTGCAAAGATGCTTTCTCAGGAGTCTGTTTAACAAGGCTCTGCACAGTGGCTGCAATAATGATGTACAGTATAATTTGACACCACATGATTAAGAAAGAAATTAAGTGCCGCTGAATGCTGTTTTAAAAGACTTTGTATGAATGTTCCAACTGCAGCAATATTTCAGTAGTTCCATCTGTATTTAGTCTCAGCACACTGGTGGTAGGACTGAAACCTATTAACACTCATGAAGTTCCGTGTTCAAGATCTTTCAGTTGAAAACATAAATGCAATGCCAGGCAAAGTAAAAGTTGAAAAGGTTATCCTTTATCTTCTCAAACCAATGGCAAAAAAAATCCTAATCTAATTTAGTTTGCATGAGTGTATCATATTTTTTTGGCCTCCCTAGAAATGACTGTTCCTCATTTTTCTCCAGCTGTAAGTAATATGACTTAAATAGCTCAGTGAAGCAGCTCTATTATTTACTGGTCAAAAAACATTACAAATGATTGAAGGGTTTTTATGAAAGAGGTGGCTGAGAATTGTTCTCATTTGCTTCCAATTGGATATTTAATGCTTGTGGCATATTGCAGGGGCAATGTAAATCCATAGGCAGCCAGAAAAATCTGAAAAATTATAATTTTTTAATGGCTTACATTTTTCTGTTTTTCTCAGGTTTGCAAGTATATTTAGTATATTTAAAACATGTGAGGTTTTCCAGAAGTGCTTTTTGTATGCCAGATTTGAGGTGATTCTTCAATGGCTATTGATTTTTAGACACTTCTTACTGGCCTGATTGAAACCAAGCCTGTTGGAACAGGCCTAAACCAGGCAGTGAAGAACGAGACAGGGACATCCGGGAGGTTTCCAGTACCACAGTTTGTTGTTAGCAAGATACTTCACCCAGCCTGAATTCCCCCATGCAAAGGAGAGAGGACTGCAGACCATAAACCTTTTGAGATTCAAGATAATATCTTTGTGTGACACCTCGAAAAACCTTAAGCTGTGTTTCATGTTCTCCCCCGAATGAAAGCAGGGAGAGCTTTATGAGAGATTTGGTTGAAAAAGCCCATTTGAAGCCTAGTCAACCTCATACTCTGCAGGTAGAACTGAATCTTATTAAATGTTATGTAGCACCATGTTTAAAATCTTTCATGTGAAAGACAAGTGCAATACTGAGTAATACGGAAGACATGATACAGATGAAGCCTCCTTGTGATCCTTCCTGCGAGTTTTTGTCAATTTTTCCTTGTGTCAGATACTGAGTTTCCTACTTTCACTCCCTGATCAAGTGAAGTTGTTCAAATACCATGTTTACCTTTACATGTTCTTTGATCTTACTTGCTTAAGTGAGTCTTGAACACACTGTTTGACTAGGGGCCTATTGCTAAGATTGACTGCTAGGGGAGAAATACTGAAATTGTCTGTATCAGACATTCTGCATCCCAAAATCCCACTGGCCAGAGCAGGCTCAGCACTGAATTCAGACCAGGTCACCTGGGACTTTGTCTGGTCAAGTCTTGAAAACCTCCAAGGATGGAGATTCCACAACCTCATCTGAAAGCCCTCGTGAAACCTGCTTTCTGAAGGCAGTCTGTGTTGGAGCAGTAAGAAATAAATCCCTTGTTCTCTTTCAATTATGGTATTGCCAGGTGTTATCTGAAACAATACTATGGGAAAAAAAAAATCTAGCATTATTTAAAAATTGACAGTATCACCTTAAAATGATTGTTTTCTAAATGTTTTATATGAGTGCTGTGGAACAGTAACACATGCACATACTCTTCCAGCTGTACAGTAAAATTTATGAACCTCTCAGTTCTGGCACCACTGGTATCACTGTGAGGACAATAGTTTTGCATGAATGGTATTTGTGGTGTGTTGTGTTGTGGTTCTGTTATGATGAAAAGGGTTAGAAGACGTGGAGTTGTTTTCTTTATCAAAAGGAGCAAAAGCTTTTCTTTTAACTTCATCTTTTTATTTTTAGGCAAATAAGATCATACATACATATGCTTTTTAAATATTCCTAAAGGATATATTTTTTACTGTCTGCAGCTTTATCTTTAAGAGAAATTCATTGCTAAAAGCTGTTCTTCTTGGACGAGACCGTTTGATTGCAGAGGAAGTTGAGAATCTATCTTGAAGCTGCTTTCCTTTTCTTTATCATGCTGTCCATCAGTGAAGCTCGAGCCCGTGCAGTTGACTTTTTTCAGATACAATCCATTCAAATTAGCTTTTTTTCTTTTTGCTGTCTTTTGTCAAATCAGCTGTTGGCTCCTACCACACCGTCCCTTAGCTCGGTTATTTCACCCCTGTTCCTAACTGCATTATTCACGGTGTCAGCCACAGTTGGCCGAGCACATTATGAAAAATTCTTGTGATCATATGAACTTTCTCAGCTGCAAGTGATAACTCTGCCTCATATCTGCTGTCTTCTCGCTCCAGCAGCATTTCTTCTGAATCTCATTGATAAGCATCTCAGTTACCTTTTCATCACTTTTAACATCAAACTCTCCTCCTCTCTCTGTTATTTTCTGCTCTAACCATCCAACTCCTTTTTTTTTGCCTCCACAGCTCTGTACTCTCTCCGCTTTTTGTCACTCCTTCCCTTATTTTATCTCCTCCGTTATCTTTTTTCTGATCTCTAGCTCTCTCCAGATTCATTTTAAGAATGGTTCCTGCATACTCACTAGCTGAAGAGTGATCAGCCTGGGACAGTTAGAAGGTCTGTGTCTCATCCTGTCTCATCTCTGACAATGACCAAAGTTTTGGCTCCCCTGTCAGGAAAAAAACAAACAAAAAACCTCAAGCTTCCTTTTCTGATTATTTCTTCTATCAATTAAATTAGAAGACTACTTCAACATGCTGCCCAGAGCAATTACCTGAAGCTCCTCTCTTTGACCTTTTTCTTTTGGGAAAACTCATGACAGATGAGTGAAACCTTGGTTTGCACTCAGCCCTCCCCGAAAGTATCACAGTCCACCCCTCCATAAATGCATCACTCTTGACTTGAGCTACAGGCTCCATGGTTCATGGTTGCAGAACTGCGTGACCCTATGATAACCAACCACGTTGATGGAACTTTAGGTTCATGTTTTTGAAAAGCAAATATAAACAAAGAAGGTCCTTTTAAGAATGACACGAACTGAATTAAATGTCCCCCTTTTTAAGGGCTGCAGACTCAAATCCTGCCCTTATGATGCACTATTGCATTTTTTTTCTCTGAGTGACCCAGCTGGAGTCTTGCCTTTTCCTCACTAGTCTGCCAAGGAACCTTTGTGCTGAATCACTGACTATTTCTACTGTAATTGGCTTGGACTTCTAGGGTGAGGGGTGTGCTGAATACTTCTCCTTTTTTGCCCGCTAATTGTTTTCCATGCCTCATGGGGCATTTTCATGAGACTTTCAGTGCTCCTGTAATATTTGATTTGGAGCTGGATGTGTAGCAAGATGAAAATTGTTTCAATTTGATTAATTTTAAATGTGGCTTGTCAGTTTAAGGAAATTTTGAGCAGTTTTTCTTCTTGCTGAGGAGTGAGTTTTAGGCTCTCTTAAGACTTCCTGTAGGTAACGGAATGTCAAAAAAATCCTCAACCATTTTTCCTCACAGTTATTTCAGCCAAGATTTGTGTTTATCCCTTTATTGGTCCTTTTAGAATAAACAAGAAATAGTGGAGTAGTTGTGCTTACATTGCCCTATTCCCCACTTCCCAGGCAAATCAAGGATGTCTCTCAGCAGCAGAAGGATGAGGTGGAGTTGTGATTGCAGCCGTTACGTGGGGGAGCAGGAGAGGTGATAGGAACCAGTGTGCTGGCTTTTTCATTAAGAGCTGTATTCCAGTCGTCCTGCTCTTTCTGCTGCAAAAATCAGAGTTATTAGCAGATGGATCAGTGCTATAGTAAACTTTGCATTGAGGAACTGTTTCCACAAGGGTACTTGATATCACTGTGGGCGTGTGTGTGTGTGTGCACAAACACACTTGCCAACTAAAACTACAGAAGCCAAAGGATGGGGTCAATTTAGAGAAGGGAGGCAGAGATACAGGCCTAGCTGAAGAAGACAGGCACATGAATAACCTGCTGCTGCAGATGAAATGGTGGGCATCACCCACGTTTTGGGGAGAAGAGGACTAAGAACAGAAAATATCAGAAGCCTGTGTGTCCTCACCGGCTCATCAACCCCGAAAAATCAATCCACGTGTGATTTGCTGCAGCAGAATAGCAAATCTTTTACAGAAATGGGCATAAAAGGTAGCACTGAAATGCCCACCATATTGAGGTTAGAAAAAACAAGGCTCCCTTGATCTCAAGTCCCATCAGGTTTCGCCCCAGTTCTCCCACTACTTGTACTGCCTTTAAACTCTAGGACACCTTCTTCTTAGTCAAGTTTTACATGTCTTGTGAATATCAACCTGAGAACATCCAATTGCTTCAAAGTGTGTTTCCTGGAGAACAACTCACATGCAAAAAAAAAAGCAAGTGTTGTCTGATAAAGGAAATCCTTCACTATTCATAAAATATTTGGGTTATTTGAGAAAAGAGGAAATTGCTAAGGATTAGGTTTACAGCACATGAGCATGTCTCAGAAGTGCTACTCTGTAAAGCTTGTCAAGGAAAAAAAAAAGGAAAATAAATCCCAGTAGGCTTCCAGAGTTTTGCATCCTGTAGTTTATTACATTTGTCAGTAAAAGCAGCGAGGATTATGGAAGTAGATTTATTAATTTTATGAAATCCTGGCACGAAGGATTGGTGGCCTTCTGATAGACAATGAAGTGGAAGTATTTTGCAAAAGACAGACATTGTGTACTTGCAGTGAAAAGTTATTACTGCAGCAAACCTGTTGCAAATAAATCGCTGTAACAAATCCCGTGGAAGTTACTTGCCTTAAAGTCGATGGGATTATGTTTTATGTCTCCTTGTGTAAAGGAAGATCCTTGGTTTCAATGGGTGTTCAATTCCTTGGGGCAGTGTACAGAATTAGAACAGCTAATCACAACCAGTTTGGAAAAGTTTCCTGTTGGTGTTTTAGGATTTGTTATTAATGCCTTAAAGGCACATTCTCTGCTAAAATGAAGGTTCATTTTCTCTACTTTTAATGTCTCATCCTTTGTGTAAGGTGTCCTTTGAAAGACTTTAAAATATTTAATCCTTCTCAGGATCTCTTGTCCATATGTTGAGAGGAAACTGAGACAACGACAGTAAGTTATGATAAAAAAGGTGTTGATCGAAACATGATGATTAGACTGTTTATAAACATGATCTATTTTTCACCTCAAGGCAGAGTCCTTCACGTAAGACAGACAAAAATCTGAGTTGCTAAGAGCCTCTTCTCAAAGTTCTTAAGTCATGAAAACAGTTGTAGGCTATTTGTATAGAATCTCTTCAAGGGCTGTTCTGGTCTAGTAGGTAGGTAGGCAGGCAGTAGTACCTGACTGGGTACCTCCATCACAGACATAGCAGTTTCACTTGTCTCTAAATATTTTAGCACTTTCAGTGGATATGGGGAATAAAGTCCCATTTTCTTTTAGAAGTATGTCTCTACAGGAGAAGGTTAATGCCTTCTGGGCCGTGTCATTGAAGCTGAAAAAGTGGCCTTGCTTTGGGATTTTTTTTTTCAGTAAGGAAGGAAGTTAAATGTCCATTCTGGGCATCCTTAGTAATCATAGCAGTCTATTTCATTTGTGTCTTAAGCAGTAATTACTTTACCTCATATGAAATTAAGAAGTTAAGTTTGACTTTTCTATTGTACCAATGTTCAACTTTTTTTTCATAAATTTAATTGGAAAATACAGCTCCTATTTGCATAAGATACTTCAACATGTTTATTACCATTGCACCAAAGCAATAGATAAAATTGTAAACCTTAACAAACATCTTGGAAACCACTTAAGAACGATGATCCCTGTTTGACAGGGACAAAGAACACTTTCCCTAAGATAACATTAAATGAGTTTCATGGGCTGCAGTCCTTGGGTACCTACTGATCACACAGCCATCCTTTCCTCATTGTAGAGGAACAATGATGTGTTCCAAGCTCTGGTCTCTCACTGAGTCTTCCTCTGCTCTTTATATCTGTTCTCTGCAACCCAGGGCATTCACAGCTCACATATCCAGCTGGCTAAACACCCCCACTCTCTGTGATCTGGATTCTCATTGTCCCTTGCTTTCCCCTGCCCTGGCTTTTTTTGGAAAGAAAAGAGGATGTGTCAGTGGGAAGGAGACAATACCATGCCTAGCCAGGTTCCTGGTTGTGGACAGCAAGGAGATGAGGACTGCAGGGGACACACTGTTAAGGGAACATACCCACTAAGTGTAAAGTTCTCAAGTCTGTTGCAGTCAGGCATATTGGCATGCATCATAGAAAAAGTTTGGCATTATTGTTCTAAGGGAAGTTTACACAGTCATAGTGGTTACAACGCTGTACCTGCTGCTCTACAACTTCAGTGCTCCATTCAAGGATAACCTAAGTCTTCACAATATCCTAAGAGTTAAGTCAGCCAATACCATTATCACTGTATTAAAGCTGAGGAGGCTGGGTCATTTAAGCACACGCTGAAATGTTTTGGTGGATCACAACCACACAGAGCAACTACTTCATATGAAGCTGTATAACGAGTTAGGGAAAGCACTAGAATTTTATGGCTCTGTGTCCAGTGGTTGTTCCCCATCAGGTTTGTACTGGGAATGTCATAGATGTCATTTCATAAGGGTCAGGCTATTTTTAGAAGGAAGCAACTCAAACCCATGTGCCTTCTTTTGTTAATGTCCTCCATGTAGACAGTTATCATGGGAAAGCCTCAGTGTCTTAGTAATGGAAGTGACCCTATGTGTGCTGTGTAAGTGTATATACCTTGTAACCATCTCATTGCATGAATGCAAGTATGTATGCATCTATATAATATCATCACTTGTATGTATCAATATGATACTCATCTGTATGTGAGCAGTTGAAATGGAAATATAGGTGTTCTGCTATGGCATTTATTTCTTCTCCAAACTCTGTTTGAGTTCATACCACAAATGAATGTGAAATACTCAGTGGAAGTGTAAGGCTAAGAACCGATACTGAATTCATCACATCAGAAACACCGTGTTTTATAAGTACTCATTCTTATGCACAATGTGTTACGATTCTGCAGGGTTTTTTCTTCCCCCTTTTTCCTCTTTTTTAACAATTCTTAAGAGCATGTTACTATATCACAGACGGTATTTGATTTGCACTTCAGGGAAATATCACACCTTGTAGTTCAGTCTTCTAATAAACCTCAGACCTCCTCTGTTTCTATCACTTAATTTAAAATTTCTGAATCTTGGAAAGAGACTGATTTGAATGTATTCCCATTCCTGTGCTGCAGTGCTATAGTACAGTCAAAGAATTTTTCCACATGACCATAGTACTATTATTGCTGTTGACTTTGACATATCTGGATCAGGATTCAAATGTGGAGGAACATAAGCACTTCTTCTAAAAGTTTAATAGTGTTTTCTTCCTTTATTTTCCCACATTCGCAGTTGCACTCTCCTTTCCCCATTCTTTTTCCTTCCTTTCTTAAGAGTTTTCCTCTATCCCTAGTTTCTCCCTGAAAGGTGGTGTTAACTTGGTGCTAGCTTGTAATGAAAATAGCACATTATTTGTATATCTTCATTGTGATTTTTACCCAGAAACAATAAAAGATAGAATTTTAAGTGATCAGTGGTTTACTTTCCCTAGGTTAGCAATTTGTGACCTCTCAGAAAGGGACCTGATTTTGAAAATGTTCAGAAAAATCTTAAAGATAGCCTAGACTCACCAAAATATGTTGGTTCCTAAAGCATTTTTACAATCCTTTACATTGATTTTACACTATCCTTAAAGGATTAAATATTTGTTGAATCTGATCCTACATCTTTTATTTGAAAGCAGCGCTATTTATGGTCTTCTAATTAAATGTGGTAGATAGCAGGAGTCAAAGCTTAATTTAAAAACTGGGATCTGAATCCTATTAAAAACTGTTCAAGTTGTAAAATATACCCTAATATGAATGGGAATAAGGAAATAATCCGCTGCTTTAATTAAAACTCGTGAGCAATAATGGATTTTCCTTTCTGTCTTTCTCACTCCAAAAACATCAAATGTGAGCAGCTTCTGTGAAATTTGTGGGTTTGCTTGTACACAGATGTAAGGATTATTTGCGTGCTGTCATTTGCCATAGATTTCAACAGCAGTTCCCACATGTCACGGAAAGCACATCATACAAAGCAGGCGTGTGTTCTCCATGTATGCTCTGTCTATAAACCAAGCAGGACTGAATAGTTTTAATAACATTTGGATTGACATTGTAGAACATTTTCAAAAGGATTCAGAAGGCTTTGCGGGAGAGGACAGCTGCAGCACAAAAATACTAATTAAGATGAACATTTCAAGGTTGGTAGGTGATTTGGGTTTTTTTTTTTTTGGTTACTCAGCTAAAGATGCCTTAAAGACTTAGGTCCTTAGGTTAGACATTAGGAAAAACTTCTACAATGAAAGGGTTATCGAAGACTGGAACAAGCTGCCCAGGTAAGTGGTTGAATCATCATCCCTGGATGTATTTAAAAGCAGTCTAGATATGGTGCTCAAGGATAAGATGTAGAAGTAGGCCTGGTAGAGATAGATAACAGTTGGACTTGATGGTCTTAAAGATCTTTTCCAACCATAGCGATTCTGTGATTCTGTGACTGAACTTCAGAGAGCGCACCTTGTTTCAATTAGGACTACCACAAGCAGCTCAGATCCAAAAGTAAAAGTATCCTGAGTTCTACTCTCATTTGTGAAAACTGCAGCCTTATTTCTCTCTAGCTACATTCTAACTCAAAGCTGGTTGGGAATAGAGGTGGTGGAGAAGCACATGCTCACCTGGATTAGCCTGTCATAGTGCCATACTTCAGAAGCTGGGTATCTAGGCTTCTTCCATAAAGGAGTCCACTCCTGTTGGTTGACCTAGGAGAATGAATAAAGATGCCATTGTCGTGTCTTTCCTCTGAGTCACCCCAAACCCAAGCATTTGGATTTCTCTGGTAAGAAATATCCAATACATCTCATATCCAGTACAGAAGCCTGTGATACCCTAAGATTGCTGTTGCATTCACATAAATGACTGGAAATCCTAAATAATAAAGTCCAAATCTGTTTTCAGTTTTGTTCGTGGTCGGCCTCTGAGAAGACTGGATAGCCCAGACACAGAAATTACAAGAATTCTCTCTATGTATTAAGTTGGCATTACATCTTTCAGCACGAGTTCAGGTTCTGCTAGCATTTCTAGGAGTCATTAGTGCTTTGCTGAATTTTCCCACACCTGCTTAAAATATGCTGCAAAGTGGAGTTACTTGGCTTATCATTACGGATAAATCCCAGCTGTAGAGATCTAACAAATCCAGAGGAGGAATTCAGCAAATATGTTCTATTTAGTCAGAAGCTCTTTCTAGTCTTTGCCTCAAGAATGGCTTTCACTGTACAATGTGCAACTAGTCAGCTTATGTACAGAATAGATGAGGGAGTACATTGATTAATGAAGGAACTGAAAAAAAGGTGAGTGGTGAAGAATATCAAGCATTCAGAGTGTTCAATATTTAAGGTCATTAGAAGGTTTTGGAGAGGGAGAAGAGAGCTTAGGGTTCAATGGAGAGTGCTGTGAGGAGCTGTGGGCTTTGAGATGAGAAGGAGCATTGAAGGTTGATGAGTAATTGAGCTACATGGGATATATTATCTCATGGTGTATTAAGTTCCTTGTGGTGATTATCCTCAGGATGTTAGAGTAGGCGTTGGTTAATGGGAGACTAGGGAGAGGGAATGGGGAAGAGCAGGGGGAGTGTGCATAAGAGGAAGGTGGGATTCTGGAGCTAGATGGTGAATTGTTAGAGGCTGGGAAAGTATTGTTGGGAAATACTGGATGTTCCTGCTGTGTTCTCATGCTCTTTCAAGTGCCTCCACTTTTGAGCGTTGTCAGAAAGTGATCTAGAGTACTGAGCCACTGTGGGTGTTTTTCTGCTTTTATCTTAGATTTTATAGTCTCTGTGAAAGGGTGAAGGTTTGCCCACATGTGGTTAGATGGCAAAGGAGAACAAAGAGTAATGCCAAGCAAAGAAATATGGAAATAGCTTAGTTAGAAAGGCAGTCCCCACTGTGGTAACAGGAGTTTAGGGCACCTTAGGATAAGGGCAGAGAGGAGTTAGAAGGTGGTGGGAGCAGAAGCTAAGGGTGGGAGTCCTTAATCCCGTGCTCTATAGGAATTGTGTTTTCCCAAACACAAATCTGTTTTTCTGAACTTCTAAGCATAAAAAGCATCTTTTGCCCCAGCCTACTGCCTATCTCACCCTGCTCCATTCACCCTCTCCACCCAAATAACTTTGCTCTTGGGTTTACTAATGCTTACCAGCATGGGGATTTGGTTCAAATATTGCGAAATATAGTGGAGAGCTCTTGATTGGGTGGTACTGCCTGTGATGTCTCATGGTTGTAATGATAGGACAAGGAGTAATGGTTTTAAGCTAGGAAAGGATAGATTTAGGTTGGATATTAGAAAATAGTTCTTTAATATGAGGGTGATAGATCAGTGGAATGGGCTGCCCAGAGCGGTGGTGGAGGCCCCATCCCTGGAGTCATTCAAGGTCAGGCTTGATGGGGCTCTGAGCAACCTGCCCTAGGTAGAGATGTCCCTGCTTGTGTAGGGAGGTTGGACAAGATGACCTCTAGAGGTCCCTTCCAGCCTAAAACATTCTATGATTCTATGGTTGAACTGCAACCACAACCATAAAAATTAGATTAAAAGTAGTAACTTCATCTAACAACCTCGCTTTTCTTGAAGGGCATGGTTGTCTCCAGCATTTTCAGTACGTTTTAACAATATGGGAAGATTTGTATTTTGTTAGCAAGATGGCTTTTGACTGGAAAGCCTTAAAAAGAATATTTTCTGAGATTTCCTCCATGTTTGTGTCTGGCAGTCTGGTATCTGTCCCCAGATGTTGGAGGCCAGCTGTTTCTTGCAGCTTGCCAATGGAGCCTGTGTCGCATCAATAATGTCAGTCATTCACCTCATCAAATAATAAATAATTTCCACAGAAGTGAGACATACTATAGTGAAATGTTATATACAAAGATGTACTTCAGATTTACAAACTTTCGAATTTCTGTTTGTAAAATTAAAATGATCCTAGGACACTTACCAAAATTATAGTTCATTTTTCAGCTCTAAGTTTGTGTGCCACTTATTTGGAGAAGGTGGAGAATTCGTTACATTCAGCACAATTATCTCTGCCTTCAAAGAGGAACTAAACCAGGCTAAGCAGTACTGGAGCCACTAAAATCTCAATAATACTTTTTGATAGCTAGTTATTTAATTTTAATTGAATTATATTGCTCGGACATAGTTCAATAGAGAACCTAAATACCTCAGTCAGGATCAGGGCTGTGATGTTCAAGGATCTATAGACAGAAACCAACATGTGTTTTCTACCACATTATGGGAAACAGTTTCCACCCAAGAGTTAGCTAAGAGTTTAATCCTGCAATTAGTATGCTCTCTGCCCAGAAACTATCACTTGTAGCACAGCAAGACAGATGGATTTCGGATTAGAAAGAAATCTCTCCCACAACAGAGTAATGCACAATTTATCAGATATAACTTGGGACAGTGGTTCATACACCTCTGAAGCAGCTCTGGGAGACCGGGTATCAGATTATTATTTGTATTTCATTCCAATACAAAGTGGGGCCCGTCGTGTCAGATACGGTATAAACAAATAGTAAGAGATGACTCCAGTCCCTCACATTTTATAATCGGAGTAGGCAAGGCTAACACAACTGTACAGGAAATAGAAGGATATGGCAAGGGAACGTGATTTGCCTGTGACCACAGTGTTGATTGGTGATAGAGCAAGGAGCCAAATCCAGCCCTTTGGATTCCCAACACTGCAGTCTGTACTACGATTGACCTTGCTGTTAGATGATTGTTAGTTTCTTTCAATGAGCTTCTTATATTTTCATCATTTTCTTTTGTATTTGGTGTTGTTTGTCAAGATTGCTATACAGAGAATAAGCCCCAGGAGGAGCAAGAAGCTAATTACCCTACTTGTGCGAGAAACAGCAGAGCAGTAATAGATCTATAATCAAGGTGGATTTAAATGTTTGCATGTCGTAGCAAGCAGTTGCCCTTATATATACGCACACATATATATATTAAAAAGTTTACCATCAAGGATTACTTAAAGCAAAAATAGCAGCTGGCTTTGAAATTAATGAATATAATCTGTAACAGGTACATATATAAAGCATGAAGTAATTCCTGGCATTCTTCAGTTGATACAGTATCTGAAAGTTGGGGAGAAAACATTAGAATCCAGGAAAGCTACACAAAATATTTTATTTTATGGTTTTTTTCCCTGCAAGTGGATGAACAAGCATTACAAACATGCCCTACACCTGTAAGATCTAGTTATATGGCAGGTAACCAGGGAATATTCTGTGTTTTAAAATGAAATCTGCACATTGAATCAGGCGGGGAACAGCTGGCTTAGAAATCAGCCTGAGAATCAGA